>PVIC010010934.1:0-42395 GCA_004025085.1 Thryonomys swinderianus
AAACGATAGAGGTTTTCCATTATTATAGAACATTGTATGAATGTTACAGACATAAAGGTTCTGCTCAAAACTACAGATGCTACTAGCTCACACTAACTAGTGTTTATTTAGCAGAGTAACAGATACAAGGTCAATACATAATGAATTTTGTTTCTAAATGTCAACAACAAATTTTGAGAACGTGACATTTTAACTCTGTTTAAAATTCCATAAGAAGAGGTAATAAATGTAACAAACATTGTGCAATATATAGGTGTATAAATTTAAAAATTGCAAGTATAAATTTAAAAGACTTCAATGAATAATATTCAAATAGTTAGGGAAAGACTTGTTTTTAGAGAGCAGGTCTCCCCAAATTGGTCTAGACATTCAATACAAGTCCTAATTCCTAGCCAATTCAGATGAAGATGTTCCAGTTAACTCCTGTGCACCTTTTCATTTTCAGCAACTGAAAAGCTCTCTTTCCAAATCTACGTAAAATGTATGAAACCAGTAGAACATGACAATTACATTTGTTATAACGTTATAATGAAACAATGTGCAATGGGTATTACAACTTGGATCTGGGTGTGTAAGAAGCCCATGGGTTGAGGGCTTGTTTGGTAGCCTGTGTGCATTGTGGAGCTGCTGAAATATTAAAAAGGGCCTACTTGAAGGAAGTCAAGTCATTGAGGTCATGGACTTGAAGGGGAAACATGACCATTCTTACCTTCCTTTTCTCTGTTTGCTTCCTTCCCACCATAAGTGAAAAGGTTTGATTCTAAGAATTTCTCTCTGATTCACTACCTCCACAGGACAAAGCATACCTTAACTGAACCTCCTGAAACCAGGAGCCTAATCAAACCCTTTCTCTCTATAAATTGATCTTCTTAGATCCTTTTTATTAAGTTATTTTATTGGTACATTTTATATACACATCATGATCAGATTTGACATTGAGAATTTGTACCAGTATATGACACAATTTAATTCTCATTGTCCCATTCCTCTGCCCAACCCAAAATTTCCCCCATATATCATCTTGATAGATGCAGAAAATGCATTCAACAAAATCCAACATCTATTCATGATAAAAACCCTACAGAAAATTGGAATAGATGGATTTTATCTCAACCTAATAAAATCTATTTATGAGAAACCAACAACCAGCATCATACTAAAAGGTCAAAAACTGAAACCTTTCACTTTAAGATCAGGAACAAGACAAGGATGCCTGCTGTCACCACTCCTGTTCAACATAGTCCTGGAAACATTAGCCATAGAAATTAGATAAGAGAAAGTAAAAAGGAATAAAGATAGGAAAGCAAGACATTAAGCTCTCATTATTTGCTGGTGACATGATACTCTACATAGTAGGACCTAAAAATTCAACCAAAAGAGTGCTAGACTTAATTGGCAAATTGAATAGCATAGCTGGATACAAGGGCACCCTCAAAAATCAATAGCCTTTGTATATGCAAAGAATATTCTCACTGAGAGAGAAATTGGGAAATCGATTCCTTTCACAATAGCATCCAAAAAAATGAAATATCTAGGAATCAATCTAACAAAGAAGGTGAAAGACCTCTACTCTGAAAACTGTAGCACTCTGAGAAAGGAGATCGAAGAGGATATCAGAAAATGAAAAGTCTTCCATTGTTCATGGGTAGGAACAACCAATATCCAAATGGCTATACTCCCACAATTACTATATAAACTCAAGGAAATCATATACTTTTTTTTTACAACAGTGGAAAGCTAATATGCTAGCATAGGGATACACATATAGATCCATCTAACAAAAGAGAGTAGAGACTTTTAAGAGAAATGATATGAACTCTCATGTTCAACTGATCTTCAAGTGTGTCAAGTGAATTTTGTAGGAAAATCCTGAATAACTTATACAAAAACATTTAGAATTATTAAGTTATTGGTTTAAACTTGCTCATTTTATAATGACCATACAAAAATCAATTGAATTGGATATTAGATGTAAGATGCACCCATGAAATAATTGTGGTTGACTCACATTATGATATAGAATAGAATTAAAACTGTTTGGGGCTGGGGATTTAGCTCAAGTGGTACAGCACCAATGCTGGATGCACAAGGACTTGAGTTCAATCCCCGGTACCACACACACACACACACACACACACACACACACACACACACACACACACTAGTAAAATGTTTTAATAATACATATGACTTTCACAATCTTTCTGTGGAAGAAAAAGCGGCCCCACCGTACAAGATAAATACTGTCTCCAGTTTAAATACATTTGTAAAGAGTCAGTTCTAAATGGTATAAAATATTAAGGTAGAATTTAATTGAGGTGGGAGAAGAGGCTGTGGTGTGCAGGAGGGGTTGGTCGGGCATTTCCGGAGCTGCTGGCAGTATCTTCTGTGCTGATGTGATTGGCTTGTTGTGAGCAGTAAGTTTCCCACTCACGACTGACTTCTGCTCCTCGAGAATATTCCAAAGTCAGATTTATCCACGTGTCCAATAAAAGTGTGTAAGACTTTGCACAACTTTACATTGCACAGATATATAATGTCAAGCATAAAACAAGCAAATGTGGTAACAATACTGTAACTAAATTATTTTTACTTCTATGGTTACTTTAAAATGATGACACACAATGATCACACTCAATGTAGGGAACTGGCACTGTACATGATACATCCCTTCTCCCTTCTAGTGTGCTTAAAGTGTACTAAGAAATATGCTACTATTAAAACATTTTAAAATGCAAATCAAAAAACAACCCCCAATAAAGCAATAGCACCATGCTGTGCAACTTTGACAATATCCAGCAGTCACAGGAGCTACTTCTGCAATTTTTCACATCTATGAATGTTCATAATGTGAGATCTATTTGTGTCTGTGAAAGGTTGGAATTTGAATGTTCATAAGTTGAAGACATTCACTGTAATCTTATTATGCAGGTACTTGATACACCACTCAATTTCTTAAACAGTTAGAGAATTTTCTTACATTAGAACATAAAAATATAAATTTCAGTATTCTTAATTTTTACTATACACTGTTATAAATTCTAAACAAAACATTTTTTTTGTAATTTAGATGATCTATTAAGTTTAAAGTGAACCTATTAAAATCTACTCGTGTCAGTATTTAGGAATTTTTTAATCTTTTTTATAAAGATAAGATGGAGTTGTCTAAATATACTATACTCCCTACATTTTCTTTACCTCTTCAAAACAGTAAAATGAAAACTTTTGAGGCTAGAATATGATGAATTATGAGCTAGATTATTGAATGGAGGCTACAATGAATAGATGCAAATATTCTATTGCTGTGACTATGACTCGATGAGTTGTAATTTGAGATGTAATGTATTCGTATTGCACCTATGTTTTAAGTTGCATCAAACATATTTTGCATTAAATATGTTAATTAACCTGTATGATACCTCAGAGAAGTAGTTGCGACAATATCTTTTTTTTTTTTGAGACAAGGTCTTGCTTTGTAGTTCAGGCTGGTCCTGAGCTCACTATGTAGCCCAGGCAAGCCTCGAACACAGCAATCCTCCTGCCTCTGCCTCCGGAGTTCTGGGATTACAGGCGTGAGCCACCATGCCTAGAAGTTGCGACAATATTTTTAACCCTAGCTAGCCATTGATAAAACAGACTTATTGGAGTTTAGATAGAGGACCACCTGGTAAAAATTGGCATGAAATTTTAGCTTTGTAACTCGCCAACTAGAAATTAACCGCGTGTACCTGAGTAACATATTCATCATATGAAAACATTTCAAATTCTATCTGCAAACGTCTCCACAAACATTGGCTGTAATATATAAAATAAAGAATATTTAAATGCATTTAGAGTTTTTAACGTGTAATCTGTCATCAACATCAATAATTTATAAGGAGTATCAAAATATTAAATTTTGTTGTATTCTTTTTGTTACCAACTATTTTTACTGGTGAAGGAAATGTATCTCTGGATTAATGTATGTCCAATGATTATTTTAAATAATCTTCCATATCATCTTATTTCAGGTATATTTTTATTCAGAATATAAGTTAGCAGGAAACAGAATATGTTAGCCTTTTTAAGTAATTCTATTTCTTTTCAAAACTTGAAAAGTATTTTTAAAAACATTTAACAGAAATGATGGTGAAATTTAATCTACGCAGACTTTACAAAAGTGCTTCAGTATTTCTTTTTTATTGGTTTAAAAAAATCTACAAAGCTATAACCTTGACAAAAGTAACTCTTAAACACTGCAAGAACAAGACTTAGAATTGAATTTTTTTTTTTCCTGGTAACCTGGTGTTAACACAGGCTGTCAGAATAGCTAGTAGATATTTCTAAAGCATTTGAAGTTAGACAATTACTTATTCTGATAGTCTAATTTTATTGTTTTACACCTCAATAGCAAATTTTTTTTCTCTTAAAAGCCAATTCTATTTGAAATTACAAAGTACATGTCTGAATTTTTGACAGAGACATATTTAAAACTCTGTAACATAATCATTGCTATAAAAGTCACAAGTGCTGAATCTTTTCTTCTTTAGAACATCTACAAGATTGCTTTCTCTCTTTGTGTGGAAAATCCATTCACATTATTTGGCTCCTTTGATTTTTCATTGCTATTAATTATAGAAGTGTGGTATGGAAATATCATTTCAGGTGAAGTGTTGCTGTTTGTGATAATACAAAGTGATGGAAATAAACCCATGTCCCAAACTGAATTTGTTTGATTTTTTCTTCTGATTATTTGTTATGACTAGGGCTGTCATAATTTACATGTTGATAATTATCATTATATCAAAAAGAAAAGAATATTTTAGCAAATATGTTAATCAACACTGTGGTTATCTTTGAGTCCTTGTTTAAAAAAAGAAATCAGACATAGTCTGATTAATTTTATGCATTTTTCTTGTTTCTCATACAGTTCGGCAGTACTTGTGTGTCTTTCTGAAGATAAAGACCTACAAAGTTAGTGCTCAATATAATATCCAGCACCATAATTTTTGTACTAAAGTTGAACTTTGTAAATGCACCTATTGAGAATAATCCAACTAAGAAGTTTAATTTGGTACAGTTAGAGTTTCATTTTATATTATGCAATAAAAATTATTTTTAAAATGATATACAAATTATAACACTTTCAAATAATTAACCTTCCCAAAAGGCTAAATCAGTTGACAGGAATCAATGCATGGCCAGTGTTCCTACTCCAGTTGAATTTCTTCAATCAGTGTATTTAGAATCAACAAACCAGTCTGGATTTACAAAGTGAATAACCATTCATTCATTCGTTCATTCATTCACTTATTTATTTATTGCTGGACTAGTTGATTCAAGACATTTTTCTCATCTATTTTTCTTTTTGAATGTACATTATATTACAGACTCCTGTGGGTGGTCCATCCAGCTGTCTCTTAGTAACAGCGGATGCTCTCATTTTCTATACAGGTTGATGCTGGTCTTTCTTATTTCATATTCTGACTTTCTGACTACTCATAATGCTGTGTGAGCTCATTACAAGAAACAATGTGGTGATAGCGTCTGACATCATTAAATTTGAAGTCTGATTTAGGGTTCAGTCTAGGCTCTATTGTTCACCAACTGCTTCATAATTAACTGGTTTAGTGATTATGAACCAGTTCAGCCATCACTAAATCTCATGGAGTTTTTTGTTTGGGTATCTTTAAATTTTGGCTACTAGTTATCTTAGCCCACCTAAGCTGTTGATAACAGCACATCATAGATTAGGTGGATAATAATAATGTTATTATATGAAGAATAGGGCTGGATATTTAGCTCAGTGCTTCCAGCATCTGCCTAGCAAGCGCAAGGTCCCTGGTTTGATCCCCGGTGATCACATACAACAATACCAGGCGTGGTGATTCACGCTCACCAGCAATCAGTACCACATACCACAATGCTGGGTCTGGTGGCTCACGCCTGTAATCCCAGCACTCGGGCAGCAGAGGCAGGAGGATTGCTGAGTCTGAGGCTTGCCTGAGCTACATAGTGAGCTCAGGGCCTGCCTGAACTACAAAGCAAGATTCTGTCTCAAAAAAAAAAAAAAAAAAAGAACATCAATAATATATTAATATTATTATATTATAATACAATACAGTATTATTATTGCGCTAATAGGCCCAGTGCCTGCAGACATTTTTTAGGGTTTATAGACAGCTCTTTTATTAGTGCTTCCACCTACGGAGGCAAAAGCTGAGCAGAGAAGTGGGCTTTCCTGTCTCTCCTTCTGAAAGTGTCTCACTGGTGAGTGGGCCCAGCGTCCTAACTTTGTCCCAATTGTTTCTCCAATGACATTGCGAATTAAGACTTCAACATATCAATTTAAGAGAAATACATTCAATATGTAACATTAGTACATAGTTTGTAGAGCTGCAGTAAGGTTTCAATAAGTAAGCAGCAACTATAATTATATATCGCAGATATCCTGTGTTTAATGATCACAGTAGATTTAAATATAAATTACATGGGAAATAAAACCCACTGAAGTTCTTCAGCACTCAAAGACCTTTAAGTTTGGAAATTGCTGAAGGAAAATATGTTGTATTTTTACTTTCACTATGTACAAGAATATTTGTAGTTTTCTTTTAAATGGAAATAATTTATGCCTCTTATTTGAAAAAAATACTTATGCTAGTCTATCTCAATTTAAACAGCTTTTGCCTCTGAAGATAAATCTTACTATATCATCTTAGTTAATCTTTATTTAGTTTATGGAATTGATGAAATTTTGCTCAGCATCTTTCTATTCTGAAAGTGTTAATGAAATAAAGCCTGTTGGAGATTCGATTTAATGGTTTTTCTGTTTTTAATCTTTCTTGATATTAAGATTCCATGACAAATCTAGTCCTGATCTATAATTTAAATGTGTATTAAATATTCATTAAAACATTACAAAATTAATGATTTGTTATTCAGTAAATGTCTCTCCTTTTTAAAATTTCTTTTGTGAAGGTATTTGTTGCCTGCACATTAAATTAATTTAGATGGATATGCCTGGTCATATATTTGCATGTCCTATGCATCTTATAACAATCATTTTTTTTTTTGCTTTTTGGAGACAGGGTCTCGCTTTGTAGTTCAGGCTGGCCCTGAGCTCACTATGGTGCCCAGGCAAGCCACCGCGAACTCAGCAATCCTCCCGTCTCTGCCTCCCGAGTGCTGGGATGACAGGCGTGAGCCACCACGCCCAGCATTATATGTGGTAACCGGGGATCGAACTCAGGTCCTTGCGCTTGCAAGGCAGGCGCCGGAACCACTGAGCTAACCCTCCGGCCCATAACAATCTTTTTCTGTTGGGAATTTACTCGAAACTTACGGATATCTGCCCCACCCCGTGGTATCTTCAACTATAAGGATTACTGCACAAGGATCATTGGAGGACTTCTGCCCTGCCCTATGGGCAACTACAGGGATTATTGTGGATATCTGCCCTGCTTTAAGCATGCTAGGATTTTGGGTGTGAAGGCTTGATACCAGAGTAAAGGTGCTAAGAGTTTAGGGTAATGGGCCACCGTCTGCTGTTGCCGTTCAAAGTGGTAAGGCTTGAGCCTAGACTCGGGTCTTTTCTCAAGGTTCAAATTTTGTTCATGTTTCTTAATCCTTTTGCTGTGGGTCTCATGTGGGACTGGAGTTTGCCACGAGGATTCTGGCTGCATCCTCTTCCTCTATCTCCTATATTTCTCTTCTCATGCAGTTTGTGATCATACAGGAAACGTATGCTTGTTCCACTACATTATTGTTTTCACTTTAGTGCTGCATATTATTTTTGACATTTTAATGCATAATTGAATGAGAATGTTTAACAAGTGCCAGTTTTAGGCAATGTATCTAAAATTTTGATCTTTTGGTAGTTGTTATTCATGAGTTAGAGAGCCATGCCTAATTTAATTTATTTCAGCTTCTCTACAAATTTACATTTTACATTTTTCTTCTGTCATCAGTAATGTCAGTATTCATAATTTTTAAAACTATAATTCATTTAAAAATTTTATTTTATAACAACCCCAAATAAATTCTATGATGTAATAAGTGTGTAGATCTTAAACTAGGTATTAAAGTTTCTTACTCTAGATAACTTTGGATGGTGGAAAAGGACTAAAGAAATGGCTGTAACCTGAGGAATATGGTCTCCAGCACAGAACGTTACATAAAAATAAACTTAGAGCTTCAATAAAGTTAATTAGGAAACTCTAGCATTACAAACTCATTCAATTATATTGTCTTAAGAACACATAGTAAAATGGTAATTGTTAAGATTGACAGTAAACCCTGACATAGTTTTGGATTAGATATTAAAACTAAAGAAGAACATGAACAATTGGAAACATTGCCTCAAAGGAGAGCATCTGATGAGCTGTTATTAAATGCTACATATAAGAAATGAACTGTATATGATGGTCCATTTAATTTCCAGATGACATATCATATTATTTCATTTCATGCATAAAAATGCTAGATTTGTTCTGCGAGACTTGAAGAAGAGAAGCAAATTCATCAGTAGGTAGTTATGGCTTGGCTCAATATCAAAAAAAGGCTAAAGAGATCTCCAAATTTGGTGGGTTTCCTTAGGAGCACACCCGATTTTAAACACTGGGGATATTCTAATATTCACTTACAATTTTAAATGTCAACCTGGAATTGTTTTACCCTCACCTAAATATCTATGACTTTTTACCTAGCATGCATCTTGAAATAAGAAAAAAATACAAAAACGACTATGTAGAAGATGGCCTATTTGCTACAAGAAGGTAGCAGGGGAGAAGAATGCTCAATCAACATGGTTCACAACTTCACTTCATGTAAGGAATAAAGGGAACTGACAGGAAGATTGGAGAGTATGTGAGGTCAGTTCTGACAGTGCCTTCCTCTCTTTCTTCTTCCATTGATTAACACATTTCTCCTATGCATATCAATATGTATAAACTTATAAAGCCCTCTGTTTCTAATCAACACAAAATTCAAATATACTTTTTTTGCAAAAACTGGTTGAAAGAAATATTAAAAGGATTAAATTGCATGCATACATGGACTTAAGAGCATACTATTTGATATATAGTAGGTATTTTAGAAATGGGGATTTGAATTGAAAGAAAAATTACTTGTAAAACCAACAATTAGCATAGCAAATAAATACCCAAATACACAGTCATTTCACCTGCCTGGACAAATAATTGACCACTAAAATGTGTAAGGATTTTTAAGATGCTTCATTTACTTAGTCACAGTGACTTGTTGAGTACGTATTATGTGCAAGACAGAGTGCTAGATCCTAAGAATAACATTAATAATGTTAGGAGACCTCAGTCTCTTACTATGGATAAGCAGAATGATCACATGGTCTTTGAACTAAATGTACAATTACAATTGTGATAAGTACATCACAGTATTTGTAAAGATTTGCAAACAATTCATAGTATAACCATTCAGATATAAAATTAGTTACTTGTGTATTACTGAATTTTTTCTTTTAATTTGAAGCACATAACTCTCATCATCTTACTCAGGAATAAAATTTTCTTATGAGGAAAGTATATGACTGTAGAAAAACTAAAAATGCATTACTTTGAACGTTCTCGGGTGGCTTTATGCGCGAGATGCACATGCTCAGCCTTTTACTGTGAGTTTTCTTCTAACACAGCCTTCCTCTGTGGGAGGAGGACGTCGCTGTGACTGTGGTGAAGAGATGACTGACCAGTCTTCCTCCCTGCAGAAACTTCAGAGCTTCCCTCTCATCATGGCGTGTGTGTTTGCCACTAGAGCTGGGCACGTCTCCCATGTACTGTCACAAGACGATTCCACAGAAATTCCGACAGACTCCTTGAACCAAAGTATACATGGTGGTGAAATAAAATAGCTCACCCTTCACGGAAGACTGTCTAATGTGTTAAGCCTCGCTAGCTGTCTCCACATTCTCTGTATTGACGATGCTTCATGTCACGAAGTCTGCAATTATTATGGAACCCTGCCACTCATTTTCAGAATGCTTTGACAGTATGTCTCGAAGGAAGCTCACAAGAGAATCTCATTAAAAGTACTCACAGAAAAAATATTGACAGTAGAACTTATCAATAACATTTCTCGTTCATAGCTATCTAGTTCCTATTCAGTTTATAAGGTTTGATGGCACACATTCCACATTAGCTCCAGGAAGATGTTAATTAGCATTTTTAAGCTTTGGGAATTATAAATATTAATATGCAAGTTAAATAAATAAGATATTTTTAAATACACAATTTTACAATGTCCTTGCTCTAGCTTTAGAAATGTATCTCTAATATTCCCTGTCATCTCTATTCCCATTGTTCACAAATATTTGTATTCTGGGAAAAGAAGTCCTAACGGAAAAAACAGAAAGTACCTCTGAAATATGAGATCTATTTATTTCACAGTGTCTCAGATACTTATTATCCACATACTTTAAAATTATGATTATCAAATTATTTGAATGCTTATAACAACATTAGTTTTCCAATACACCACACACACACACACAAACACACACACACAGAATCAAACCCTTCAGTAGTTTACAGCTCCAGAAGATATAGGTACAAATATTAACAATAATTAGTTTACATTTTAAATTTACTTTAGGAAATACAAACGTATATTTTCATAGTTAAAGGTAGGATTTGATATAAAGATTGATTAAAAAGTAATCCACTATACTACAGAAGAACAGAAATTGTAGGGTTGGCAGGGGAAAGGGAAAAATGTGAGAATTAAATTGTATCATATAGTGGTACAAATTCTCAATGTCAATTGTGATCATGATGTATATCTAAAATGTAGTGATACAATCAATTAATTAAAAATAAAATAAAATTATGGAATTAAAACATAAATTCAATTAAACAGAACAAAATCAAGTAATGTGTTGTGAATAAGAGGCTGTAAAGTCTCCTCTAATAATTTGACTCATCAGCCTAATTTGCCAGCGCCTTTCACTGTTACCTCAGCAGTAGAACACACCTGCTCCGGTCTGCCCCAGCAGGGCTATGAGTGGGATTTTCAGAACTACTTCCGCTCTACTCAAAACAAGTCCTAGAAGTACCTTGGATTCAAAGGGAGGAGGTTTCAGCACGAGAGAGAAAGAAGGACAGAGCCACACAACAAGCCTCAGAACAGAGCAGCCGTGTGACAGCCTTGGAAGCGTCCTGCAGGTCGTCTGCCTGACTAGTGAACACAGCATGAGTTTTTAAGTGGATTCGCTGAAGTACTGAATAGACAGCAGAGATCATAACTTCATCTTTCCAGTTAACGTTGTCTATCAGTACAAATTCCCAGTGACATATTACATATGTGAGTCAAAAGGAGGTTTGTTATATTATAGGGATAATGCCCTTTCTAATTAAGAATTAAGTTTACAAGGTAAGAAAGATAAAATAATGGCCCCAAATAAAACAAATTCCATATACTTAAAACATAGCAAAAATGTTTGAAACCCAGTAACAATTGCAAAATATTTGTAAATTATATGAAGACAAGGATAATGTTTCTTGAATATATATGTATCTCTCTCTTTTTTTTTTTTTTTTTTTTTTGCTTTTGAGATAGGGTCTTGCTTTGTAGTTCAGGCTGGTCCTGAGCTCACTATGGTGCCCAGGCAAGCCACCGCGAACTCAGCAATCCTCCTGTCTCTACCTCCCGAGTGCTGGGATTACAGGCGAGAGCCACCACGTCTGGCATTGCGGTATGCGGTGTTGACTGTTGGTGGACGTGTCTCCACGCCCAGCGTTATATGTGGTTACCGGGGATCGAACTCAGGTCCTTGCGCTTGCGAGGCAGGCGCCGGAACCACTGAGCTAACCCTCCGGCCCTCTTTTTTTTTTTTTTAACAAATCACTAAGTAGTAATAGTCAAAATCCATTAGAGTGAGCAAGTGACAGGGTGTGTAGTTTCTATGGACATAGATGCAGGCAAGACTTGGAAAGGAAAATGTAAAGCCTTCTTGAACAATGGACAGATTACACAAAATATAGCGTTGTGGGCCATAAATGACCTTGTCTTTCTGGCTAAGAAGTTTGTAATCATGGCCGAAGAAATTGGGTAAAAGTCACTCTGAGCTTAATAAAGGCACTTAGACTTTTACCAGACTTATTTCTGAACAGCCTATTGTAAGGTTAACCCTCTATGCCTGGTTATAACCAGGAAGGCAGCTCCCACAGCCCATAGAAAGGAACAAGACATCCTTCAGTTAGATACACACTGTACTGGCGACAGCTGTAATGTAGTATATCTTTCAAGAAGCTGAAAGGATTTTGATGTTGTCGTCCTTGACGATCACAGCAGAGCAGGGTTCTGAGGCCTGACAGGGAGGGTGAGGCCTGGAGTTACCACGCAGACTCTGCAGAGGTTTCAAAGAACACTTCCGGGTTTACTGAGGGTCACTCACACTTAGAGAACAGAGAGAGGGCGTGGCTACAGTATGGTTAGGTCTGATTGGCTGATCTAATGTGGTTAGCTCTGATTGGTTGGATAATACAGCCCAGCTGAAGCCTTGTGACGTTATCTTCAAAACTGGCTCTGGGTGTGTGGGGGAGGGGCCTCGGGGAGTCCTGGCTCAGGTGATTCACACAGCCACAGTTGAGGGCAGCAGCGTCCTGCTCTTTCTGGAGCCCTGAGGCTACTGGATTGTGCTGCATGGATCACCTGAGCTAGGACTCCCTGCGGCCCCTCCCCCACACACCCAGAGCCAGTTTTAAAGATAACGTCACAAGGCTTCAGCTGGGCTGTATTATCCAACCAATCAGAGCTAACCACATTAGATCAGCCAATCAGACCTAACCATACTGTAGCCACGCCCTCTCTCTGTTCTCTAAGTGTGTGTGACCCTCAATAAACCCAGACATGTTCTTCGAAACTTCCCCAGAGTCTGCGTGGTAACTCCACGCCTCACCCTCCCTGTCGGGCCTCAGAACCCTGCTCTGCAGTGATCGTCAAGGACGACAACATCAAAATCCTTTCAGCTTCTTGAAAGATATACTACATTACAGCTGTCGCCAGTAGAGTGTGTATCTAACTGATGGATGTCTTGTTCCTTTCTGTGGGCTGTGGGAGCCAGCCAGGCTTGAAAGTCCCCTTAATTGAAAGTGTTTAACATGAAGAAATGAGAAATATTTGAAGAAATACTGTAAGAGGCTGCTGCATTAGACAGAATGCAGTGTGTTGACAGAGAAGGACTGGGTGCTCAAGGAAGTCCACACACAAAAAAAATCTTTGTTAAAGGAAGACTGTGGCTGGAAATGCAAGATGGAGACACAATGGACAGGCCTGCATTCCTCCTTAGGGATGAGCAGTCAAGAGGGATTATACTGTAATTAGTACCACCTGGCCCAGTAATTCCAGATCAATCTCAAAGGCATAGACGGGTAAACAGAGCCTCTGCATCTATCCTCCAGGCCTTCCCCAGCAATGTCTTTGATCCTTCCGTGTGTCCTTTGTGCATAACTCATTTCCCGATTGGATCAACTTTGGCTAAGTGTCTATACATGTAATCACATGGACGGAATGTATTCAGACCTTTACTGTGACTTTACTGTATAAAGCCCTGATGAAGAGCCTTAGTGGTCGCTCCATTCAGGACTCCTGAAAAATCTCAATTTATTCCCAATAAAAGCCTCCTAACTTCTTTCCAAACAAAGCTGTCGCATCCCCCTTTATCTGGGACAAGTGAGTCTTATGGAAAATCCAGAGGACAAATAGGTAAATCACAAGGATCCTCAAGTTCTCTGTGAAACTTAATCACAAGATTCTTTCAGCAAAATAGCAGAGGTGGTAGCAGAAAATGCAGTCTTTCTTCTGGGGTAGGTGTGATAGGACATAAAGCATTTTAGAGATAAATGAAAAATATTTTGACAAGATAGTTCAATCTGTAGAATCAATTAATAATAGGTATATTATCACCATGTGTATTTAGTAGCTATCATATAAAATCAAAACTAAAAACTAACAAGGCTGGCGCCAGAACCACTGAGCTAAATCCCTGACACTCGCTAGGATTTCTTAGAAAAGTCCTGCATTCCACACCTTGTTTTGTGGTTTCATGATCGCAAACTAATAATCCAGAAGATGGATGAGCTTAGCAAGGCACCATTAGCGCCATCTCCGAAGCTGAACACGGTTTCATTTTTAACAGAGCACGCGGGGATTCTGCAGGGGACGAGGGAGGGCCAGGACGTGTGTGACAGGCAAAAATACCTATTCTAGCTCCTTTTGAAACAGTTCCTCTCTCTCACTCATTACTTCAGACTGAATTGTGCTTTGAACTTTTCTAGGTAGAGTTCTGTTTTGTCAAATCTATTCACGCAGATATTCTGCCCTGTGACATCCTTCCAGGTGAATTTCAAAAGGCTCATGTTTTGTTTTTGCAACTATTGTATTTCTGGTGCAAATAATTTTTCTAAAGCGCTATTCTACCTACTCTTAAGTTGTACCAGCAGAATGCGTAGCTTTGTCAGCAGGTCCGTCAGTTTTCAAGGGAGTAGAAACGTACGTAATATTGAGATTAGAAAAACTACCGTACTTGCAATGACTAATGAAATGTTTGGAGAACTATTTTCAATTTCATTGAAAAACACCAACAATGGTCTGCATGAGCAATATTATTTGCTTCTTCTACTACATCTTATTGGCCAAGTGAAAATAAATCCAAACATTATGCTGTGTCTTTTAATACTATACATTGACGGCTCTTCTATTGGGAAACACATATATGAATACTATGAACACTTCAAAATATATATTATCTCAAAGTTGTTGGGAAAAGTAGCACAAAGACTTTTTGATTTAATTAAGTTTATACTGTGAACTAATAGATCATAGGGAACCACATTGAACAATTTCTTATTTCAATACTCTTCACTCCGTTCATAGGTTGGATATGGGTGGAGGTTACCATGGATCCCTATTGGCAAGATGTGAATGAAGTCAGATACTGCACGCTTATGGCATAAGTAACTAAACTGGCTGGGTTAAAACAATCAGTAACATACTATTAAACCAGAGAAGGCTATAGGAGATAGCTGATCTTTGGTTATTGTAAAAACTAAAACTGCCATAAAGTGCTATAAATTGTTCCCATTTACCATTTTGATCAATACATTCAATAAATGATAAAGTAAAGATATTATTGTGTCTGTAGATTGCACGTCTAAATGAATAAATTCCAAAATGATAATTAAGTAAACTTTTTCTTCTATCAGTCTTGTTTCCTGTTACTATTTTAGAAAAAGCTTGCAGCAGCAATTAGAGAAATGAAAAAAATTAATGGAAAAGAAAACAAAATCTCAGATGTCACAAACTATATACAATCTTCTTGTAGTTTTGAAAGTTTTTTGTCCTTTCATCTAAATATATACATTTGAATGGTCCCATTTAGTCTGACAGAACAAGAGGACCCTTAGCCTTTGGAAAATGCTAAACACTTCACAGAACCAAACAGCAGAACTGTTCATGCCATTATAGGATTTTAAAGCTATCGATGATATTTTCTGAGAACATTTTCAAATGGCTCCTGTACAAATCTATCCTTGCCCACCTACAACCCTCTACCCTTAAATACATGTGCCTTCTTTTTCTTTTCAAATCATATTTGTTCTCTCCCCTTATCTCTTCCTCTACTAAACCCTAACACATGTATTTTATTGCAGTCAATACCAACCTGTTATTTATTTTTACTTAGAAGCCTCAAAATCTGTTCAGCAAAGTAAAAATTCAAAATAGAATTTATCTCCACTGTCGTGGAACCCATGCCATTACTCAGCTGTTAACTGTCATCCAAGACAAGTAATTTAATTGTAGTTCGCCCTGCTAGAAAGTCACTTACTCCTCTCAACTCCATCTGCTTTTGTATTCTTTACATTCCACAGGTTATATTTTCAAACCCAACCCTAAATTCTTTATTCCAATCTCCCATCTCTCTGCTCTTCTGGGCTATTCTTCCAAGTTAACCACAAATTGCACCCTGAGTTTCTACATTCTTAGTCACTTAAGATGCATCTCCAGTTTGTTATCTTAAGTAAAGTCAACGTGCCTATCTACTACATGAGAGAATTAATGTAACCAGATTTTTAAAAATGTATATAAGGGGTAGTGGAACGACTGTCTTCTCTTATTCAGTGCATATTTCACATGGATAGTGACTTATGATTTATGTTGTAAATTTCTTATTTAAGGTCCCATGTTTTAACCTCTGCTTTCTCTTCTTTCTGTCTGTCTGAGAAACCATAATGGATAACTGAGAGTGTGAATGGAATAACACAGTGCATGAAAACATCTCAGTTTTATGGAGAACGTCATAGTGATGAAACAGAATACAGCGACAGGTATTATTTTTACTACTGAATCTCTGAAGATCTGTGTAAATTTGATGTGTAAAAATTCTACTGGCAATTAAACATTGAAGTCACTTTTAAACATACCTAGAAATCTAAGAAGAAATAAAACTTAAACTGCAACAAAATATAGAGAAGTCACAATGTGTCTACCTGTGTTGTCTCTAGATTATGAACTGAAAAGTAATGCTATTGGGTCCCCTTGGTATAAAGGATGGCTTCTGTGGACATTAACACATTTGGGGCACTCTAATCTGTGTGCATTTTACACCGAAATTTATAAGCATTTTAATTGCGTTCATCATTTATCAAGTAAAATTAAACTGCCTGTGAATAACTATATAATGTAAAGAATTAGCAGTGATATGCTTTTATAATTCCTATGCATTATTCACAGGTGCAATATTATTTTAAGGAATTATAGCCTTGGTCTTTTAAAAAGAGTATTTAAAATCCAGATGTGGGCTTTTACTAGCTCTGAAAAAAATAATGACTGGCCTTAACTTTACAATTTAAAAGCTTAATAACCAGTGATTATTACTTGCTTAATTTTATATATTTTTAAAATTTTTTCAAAAATGAATTTTTACATCTGTCTTATATGAATATTTACTAAAATTTGGGGTTATTCATAACACTTAATCACCAGTATTTCTTCAGTTCTTTTTACTCAAACTATACCTACTGATTGTGTAGTCATGCAGTATATTCAAAGGATCTCATACCAGAAAAACAGCTTCAGGAACTGCAACGTAATCTCTGTATGCTAAATCAGAGAGTTGGCAGGAACATTAAGATTATTTAGCTTATGTTTCTATTACAAGTGTTACTGACGAATAAAAATGTTAACTGATTTTCTGCAAGTAAGATAGAAAATCAAAGACATACAGTTTTGTAGTAGTTATTTTCTTATAATAATTATACATAATTTTTGATATATAGCATATGGTATTGCAGATATAATTGGACTGAAAAACTGTAATCTTCCTACAACTTTATGATTTTTTGCTTATGTATTTTTACAAAAAAGTTATCAATAAGTGGGAAATATAATGTAATTATATTTGAGTTTAATGGCGCATTATATTTCAGTTTGGCTAATTTTTTAAAAAGCAGAAACAGCTGGGGAGATTTAGCTCAGTGGTTCTGGCACCTGCCTCACAAGCACAAGGGCCTGAGTTCGATCCCCAGTAATCACATACAATGCTGGGTGTGGTGACTCATGCCCACCAGCAATCAATACCACATACCACAGTGCCGGGCGTGGTGGCTCACGCCTGTCATCCCAGCACTCAGGAGGCAGAGGCAGGAGGATTGCTGAGTTCGAGGCTTGCCTGGGCTACATAGTGAGCTGAGGGCCAGCCTGAACTATAAAGTGAGACCCTGTCTCAAAAAAAAAAAAATTCACTAACATATATTTTCATCAATGTGTAAGTACAATCGTTAGTATTTTATTTACATACCTAAAAAGTGGAAAGACCATGATTTGGCCAATATCATAAATGTGTTATCATACTTATAAAAGTGAAATATTTATTGTGCTTTGCATTTTTGTCTCAAAGGCTCTGCAGAGACACATATAAACTTCCAGCATGTGTCTGTCTACACTGACTCTGGGGCTTTGGGCCGCACTGGGGACCCCCCACCCCCAGGCTGAGCCAGCCCGGTTGGCCACGGAACCGAGGGGCAAATATCTTCTGATGATGGGCATAAACTGGCAGAGGGAGAACTTGAAGAATGTATTTATGCTTCCATATTCAGCACTCTTTCTATCTTAGGCTGTGTTGCTCGTTGTTCATATAATTTATCCTTTTTATAGGTTATATAATTTTCTAAATTTTAATGCAAGTGATTTATGAAATTTGCCACTCTACTGGATTGACTTTAATAAGAACATCATCTAGAGTAGATTAAGCCATGGTGAGCTTTAGTGCTTCAACCAGCAATCACTTCCTTAGGCAGAAATGATCTGTACTGTCCATTAGCAAGCCAAGTCCTGTCTTTAATAAAAGATTTCTGTCACATCTATTACTGAATGTCTGTCCCAGACTGGAAAAATGGTAAAGTTCAAGGGTATAAGAGAGAGCCAACCTTCATCTGAAAGGACATGTTCTGTGGGAGACCAAGCAAATGGTGTCTTCTCTCAATGGCTAGAACCATTTATATGACCACCTTTAGCAGAAGATTGATGGGAAATCAGGTAATGTTTTTAAACTTGGTACATAGGTACTATAAATGAGGTGTTTCATCTAAAACAAAGAAGGGACAATGTGTAGGCAATTAGCAGTGTCTACCACTGGCAGCAGGATAAGAAAAGAAAGTTGGATATGAGTGATATTCATAAATAAATAAGAACCAAAACCTGAAATTCTCTGTGGACCCTTCTGTCACAGTTGAAGTTTCTTTATGGACAATGGGATGCTACTTTAGAAAGTATAGTATTTATATATAATATATAAAGTCTACAAATAATTTTAGAAATACATATTATATGTATTTTTAGAAAAATATATGTATTTATATATGTATCTTAGAAAATATATATATTCATATATATGGCTGTGAAATAATCATGAGATATAACTCTACACAGGCATACTGCCTGGCTAAATTTAGAATTTCACAATAGAGAAGAAATTCACATATGTAATTTAAATTTTTTCATTCCACAGAATAGTAGTCATAACTTAGTATCTCACTCTTATCATTTTATGTTTATTCTATAGAACGTCAAAACATAAAATTAAAATGTGTTAGAAAAATTGATATGCTATTAAGGTGTATATACACATATGTATATATAATCTGAATATTGGTTCATTCATGCAGACATTAACTTTCACTGCTGAAATTAAAGATAACACTGTGTTAAGAAAAATAAATATAAAAAACTTCAATGAGTCACAGGCTGTATTAATCAATGTGTATACTAGAAAAGAGTTTTAAAAATTCAAGTGAAAATTTCACATTTATTATTACTTGGGTTGAGCATTATGTAATAATATTATATTAAAACTATGATGTATTTACACATTTGGACTGAATAAATTAACTTACTATTAAACATACTAAAATCCAAAAATCTAATAAGAAGAAATATAATTTATTAAATTAATGTAAATAAAAGTAAAAATTATAGATTTGATGCAAATGCAGCTTTTCATAAATGCTCATGAAATAGTTGTACAATACCACATTTAACTAGATGTTTTAGAATTTCAAATGAATAAAACAAGATACTATGAACATTAGACACTACTGTTGTGTGAATTTCTCAGTGTTGTGTAAAATAGGAGCCTTCAGGCTACACCTTCCCTTGGTGGATTTTATATGATACCATTTTCCTCCTTTTTGAGTACATGTGTCCAGGCAGAAATTCTCGGGTAAGCTATCTAGGGAAAGAGATGCCCCCATTGGACACAGCAACCATTTTAGAGAATAAATCTGGGTTTCACAGCACAAACTTAATGTAAAAAGTAATAAATGAACTATTTATGTGAATACAAATTACTGTCTCTAGATTTATCAAATTAAATCAAGAATGCATGGACACATGATTTGTGAAAATTACATCAGAGAAAGTCAAGCCTTCTCTTAATCATATATGAACATTAATCAAAGCAAATTAAAATATAACTTTCTGTTCAGTTTTTCAATAATTTCAAGGGTGGTCAAACCAATTTTTCTTGAAAATCATTTTAAAGGATTCACTACATATTAAAATTAATATAAATATTAAATAATCGAGAAAAATACTTTCCTGATTTTTGTCCACATCTATCTTGTGACATTGTGTTTTAAAAAGTAATCACTACAATTCATCACTGAGCATGGAAGAACATGCACTATAAATTATTCATATGTATGCAGGGTAATGTCTATTAAAAGTAATGATTTAGATTATAATGACATAATTTTGGTACTTATGTTAATTCTACATTTTCAATGCATTTAAATATATACTAACATATTGATATAATAAAATACAAATATTATAAATATTGTTATTATTTGTGAATGTGGTTACACTTTCTGTTAATTGCTGATGAAATCCACTCAAGCCGAATTAGGCAGCACATTAATTGATTCTGAGAACTAAGAGGCTTACGTTGAATGAAAACTTCGTGTGTAAACGCTCCTTCTCCCAGAACAGCACAGCAAACTGTCTCTGCGGGCACCCGTGGGACAGTCGGGACTTCAAAGCCCGGTAAAGGATGGAACCGCTTCCACACTGCTCGCTCTGAAACCAGACAACCGAACTCTTGGCCCGCAAGTGACTCCACACAGTTCCTTATTGCACTCAGAACTCATTACAGCTCAGCTTCCGCAGTTTGTACAACTCTGCAGCAAAAACCTGGCATGGGGCCCAAAATAAAAAGTCTGTTTTCAAGACCTGTTCCGCTGGCAGTAAGTTGGCAGAAGCTCCGGGGCTGCAAATTGTGCAGCGCCCAGAACTTTGGGAAGATTCGTCTTCAGTGTTTGCCTCCAGCAGGCGCGTGCCGGCGACCTCTTCAGGAGAAGTTCCAACAGGGAACTTTTAAATTGCTTCTTTCAGCTTTTACGCCTTCAACCACAAATATTCTGCAACAAATTTCGTTTCAAACCTAAGTATAAAAACTTTGCTTCGTTATTGGCATCCGTATGCCATTCATTAGGAACACTACTAAAAATGAAAGCTCCTGACTCTAATTCAGAAACTTCTTCATCATTTTGTTATCATTCTCTAATTTATCCACACTTTTCAAAGAATATGCTGGAAATTTTAATTTGTCCAAGTGTGAAACTTTTCTGGAGCCAAACAGTCAAAGACTACTTGTTAGTCTATGATTAGCTGTAGCTTAGGTTTCCCTTCCCAAGATATTAGTGGTTGCTCAGCTTTTATGAATTTGCTCAATTCTATTTTATCCATCATTTTTTTAAATCATAAAAAATTGGCATTTTTTTGGCTATGTATTTGACTTTACCTACAACACAAATGAAGCAGAAAAGGTATTTTTTCGGCCTGTCATGGTGACATGTCTGTAGCAGGAAGATCTCAAATTTGATCTCAGCTTGGACAACTAGGTAATTTAGTGAAATGCTGTCTTAAAAAAAAAAAATCCTAAGAAAGAGTTAGTGATATGCCTCAGTGTGAAAAATCTTTGTTCCATTCTTCTACCACAAAAGAAGTTTCTATTCCTTAACTGAAATGAGCTTATATCAAAAGACTCAACCTTGAATCCCGATAGCATTTATTGGTATCGTGTCTACAGCACGTAGGAGTACCTACTGCTACTTTACTGTTGGCACTATGTCTTCTGAACTGTAAAGCCTTACTTAAAAACATGATGGCTTACCTTTCAGCAAAATCTTACACATCCTATTAATTTTCTGATTTCTTCCTAAGAATATAGATCCATAGAAAAAGTTCAATGTGTGAGATAAATAAAAACTTCAGATATGCTGTCCATCACGTGTTCATGCATCTCATTTTAATTCTCTATCATTGCTTTACAATTACATAGAGGGTTAAAACATGATATAGTTTGTCTGAATTAGAAATCTGGGCAAAGTTTAGCATACTTGTCTCTCAGAATCTCACAAAGGTTTAAGTAACGCACAACTATAATGTCTTACTGACAAGTGTAACAAAAGAAAAATCCCCATCCAGGTTCTCTGAAGTTGCTGGCACAATTAATTTCTTTGTATGCATAAGTTTGAGTGCCTCACTGTCTTTGTTGGCTATTAGTGTGAGGATGACTTCAGGCCTTTGCCAAGTGGGTCACGCAACATGGATGCTTATATCTCCTACAGTATATAGCGCAGGGCAGTTAGAAACATGAAGACGTGTAGCAAAATCACAAGGGAACTTCTTCGCTACTATTGTCTAGTTGATCAGAGTCAAGTCGTATGCCCACTGGCATGTACACAAGGGCTGGGAATGGAGTGTAAATTCATGCCAGGGTAGAAATACCTGCGGCAGGAAAATCTGTTTCTCACCCCCAAACCTAAATAGATTCATTCTAGAATCTGATGATAGCATACAGTCAAAAGTCTAGAATTTAAATCAGGTCTAAATTTGGATAAATCTCTTTAGATGTAATATGTCTTTACTTACTGATATATAAAATAGAGCATGCGGACGGATGTAAGAAAACAGCATGGACATTCGCGTGCATAAAGGAAGAGGCAAAGGACTCAGTCACTGTGGTTATATTGAAATACTGCTGAGGAGATATCAGTACTTCCTGGACGAGGTGTCAGGGCTGCCGAAATTGTCCAAGACTCGCAGCTCCCTGAGAGCTCACTGTTCTGTCCTTGAGTCTCCCTCCCTCTCTCATGGGAGGCAACACCTGCCTTCTTGTTTATTAAATGATCACATATTTGAGCTGCTTGGAAACTCCATGTTGTGTTTAGGAAATGTGTGAGGCACATTATCAGTCAGTTCATTGTCAATGCTAGCATTTAAGCGTGACCAGCAAGAAGACACCACCGAGTTTCTAAGTCTCTGCTTGGAAATCTCCTTAGCAGTATTAACCAAGTTCACTACTTAAGTGTCTTTCAGTATGTTTTATGCGACAATTTTGCTAGAGCTTTTGCTACCACTTCATGATTGTTTCTCTGGGCACCACGGACACATTCCTCCCCTGTAGTTGAATTCTCACCGATGGCAACATTTCAGTCCCTATTTTGGCTCATAGTCCATCCAAAGCGAGTTAAGAGTCTCTCCATCATGCTCACCAAAACTGCCCTCGTTTCTACTTCTGTCTTTTTACAAAGCTACTTCTACAGTTTTAGGTATTTGTTTTAACAACATAACATTTTAGAGACTTAAGTATGTATTAGTTATCTACCATTGCTTTACACAGTACACAAACTTAGGCTTTAAACAATGGGTATGAACTTTATTCTAGAGTTTTCAATGTGTACACAGGTCTGACAGCTTCTTATTTGGGTTTTAACAAGGCATCAAAAGCGGAAGGAGAGAGTCAGTAAACAGACCAATGAGCTCCCATTCAGTGCAGTAGAAGGCATTCTTAAATAGTTCTGTGGAGTCCAATTTTCATTTTCTGGTTTTACCTGATACAACTATATAAATCATACCAGTTGCTCTAGGAGTAAATAATGCTATTTATTTCATTAATTTTTCAATTTTATTCTTTTGGGTATTGTAAAATGATGTCTAATTTTGAATGGTAACAATGGCTCATGAAACATTAAGAAATGTCTTAGATATACCAACTATAAATAAATATATAAAAGTTGATTATTTCAATAATCGCTTCTGATTCTTATCACCTTGAAAATTATTTGTTTTTTGAAGGAAATTTTATTATTCACTTCCATTTTTAAATTATTACTCAAAATTAAAACAACATGAGTCATGTTTCTTGAATATTGTACATAATTTGTATGCTGTTACATCTCTATTGCCAGACATTCTAGAAAAATGTCTTTGCTCAAAAGCCTTAGGATTTACTGAACATGTGTAGTTTTTGGGTGACTTTCAAGTACATGTAAGTTAAATAAAGAGTCCGGCTATCACATGTATCTTATTTCTTCTCAACATTTCCCTGTAGAGGAGCATTTCTAAGGCCAGGGTGCAGTGATGCTGAATTTCTTATAGCACCTCACCTCAAGGAACTTTAATCTCAGATGTCTCCGTTAGGTATCCCATTTTTACCCAGTCCCTCACACACTGCTTTGTATTTGTAACATCGGTTCAACCATTTTATTCTCCCTAGATTAATAGCACCTGGATGCTTTGTTTAATTGGCGCTTTTTGAAAACTGTTCTGCACAGCACAACCGACTAACAACCAATGGGTAGACATTCTAATTATCAAGGCTTTGCAGCATTTCTAAATGAAGAAAAGGAGAAATCAGTATTCTTTTTCAAAGATTATTTGATAGTGCATGGTTGCAAAGAGAGTTTGATTAAGGCTAGTTAAGGGACTCTGGTCTCAGGTGATAACACAAAAATGAATCATTTTCTCAGGCACAGATGGCTTCTCAAGCTCACAACACATTTGGTATTTAAATAGATGTCAGAAAGATTTTCTAGTTGCAAAATAGATTCTTTTTATCATATCTTGTTTCTAACACTTTCCAGCGATTTTTCTCTTTACCTAGTAATAATAAGAGTATTTGACTATATACTTTTTCAACAGAAACAAGAATCGCAAATCTTCAATCAGAGCTTTCTTATATTTATATTTTAATGTGTAGAAGCAGACTATAAAGATGAACTGAAAGTGTATGTTTAAAATCATGTATGTTATTATGTGAAAAATTGAATTTTATTCACTAGCCCATGGAGAATATTTACAAAATTTCAGTCAGAAAAGTGACATGCCTAAAACTTAGTTCTTGATATTTTAATAATGCTAATAACCTACTTTTTTATAGTTAAAAACTTCATTTGCTGTGGGTTAATAGTATAAAATATCATTTTTGACTAATTCATCTTATTTTACATTTCCTAATCCTTCTTTCTGAAACCTTGTATTTCAAAAATTTTCAATATGCTATGCAAGTTTCATTGCTATTATATTCATCATCAATAAATATAATAAGTGCAAGAAGCAAATTGGAAAGAACTATATATATTGGGATGCTGTTTATGTAGTAAGGCAGATTTGGGGATGCAATTCTTCTAAAATGGAAAGACAAAATTTTTCAAAGCTTAAAAATGGCTGTTTTAGGGCAACAGGAAGTAGGCTAACAAAAGGAGAAGAAAATTAGCCTTTTTGAATATATCTTGTTTGCAAACCTGACACTGAAGCTTCTTTATCTGTTAACTGTTTGTACTGCATGGAGCTTCATGTCTGAAGGTATCTTTGGTCCTATGACACGGACCTGTCTACTTATGCATGTACATGTGGAACGTTCAGCTCTTTTTGCTGGCTGATTTCTTTACCTGCTCTCTAGATATCAATAGTTTTGTAAATTTCCACACATTTTTTCTTTAGATTTATACTCTTGATTTCTTTCATAAAATAAATATTTGTATTTTAAATATTGTATTTAAAAAATAAAATATTGTATTTAAAATATTGTATTTTAGCAGAGAACAAATGTGATGATATCGAAATGATTTTCAATCCACCAGTTTTACCTGAAAGTGAAGTTTGAATTTCTTATAATTGTTGATTTTCTTATATTTTTAAAATCTGGTACTCTTTTCATCATACTTCTGTAGATCTTAGACTTTTATGTGGTCATTACATGAAAGATATTTTTAAAATTATTTGTAAGGTTGTCGGAAGCCATAATTAATTCATTCACTAATTTATACTGCACTGGAAATTAAACCCAGGACCTTTGCACTGAGCAGCACCCCCAGTTCATTTTGTTTTATTTTAAAATGTATTTATTTATATTTTGATAGGTCCTTGCTGAGTAGCTAACCTTTGTAATTTTTCTGAGCCTCCCAGACCCCGAGATTCCAAGAGTGGATCCCTGCACCTTCCCTCCTTGCTCGAGTTACTTTATTTTAAGAGCTGATTCTGTAACACTTACTGTCTAACATGATACCAGAACTGATCATCTTAAAATAACAGACATTTATTAACCCTGGGATCTGTCCATTTGTAATTTTGCATAGCTGGGAGCAGAGGGTCTTTCTGGTGTGACTGCCACTTCAGTGTCCTCTGGAACTCACCTGAGAGACAAGATGGGCGGAGCCCGGTGCTTTCCACGTAAACCCTCGTCCTCTAGGGAGATGACTAAGGCTCGTTTACGTAATGGTGGGGCAGTTTGTGTAGCTGCCGGTAGATAAGCTCAAACTCACCTTCCATTGTGCTCTCTACTGCTCCGCGCTCCACAGCACATCACCGGGTGAGTCCTGGGCTCGAGAGGCAGATGAGTAAATCCTCACCCTTTATGTAGGAAGTTGGAAATCCACACTGCAAAAGGGGAATCAAACAGATGCCATGGAAGTACGCTAGCATACCACAATGAGAGTATATTTTACAGTGGCTTGTACATTAAAACTGAATAGGACTTTAAAATTAATAGTTTCTCAATATAGCAACTGTATTAAATCTGTTAAGATTTTTCATATAGGGCCGGAGGGTTAGCTCAGTGGTTCCGGCGCCTGCCTCGCAAGCGCAAGGTCCTGAGTTCAATTCCCGGTAACCACATACAATGCTGGGCGTGGAGACTCACGCCCACCAACAATCAATACCGCATACCATAGTGCCGGGTGTGGTAGCTCACGCCTGTAATCCCAGCACTCGGGAGGCAGAGACAGGAAGATTGCTGAGTTCGAAGCTTGCCTGGGCTACATAGTGAGCTCAGAGCCAGCCTGAACTACAAAGTGAGACCCTGTCTCAAAAAAAAAAAAAAAAAAAAAAAAAAAAAGATTTTTCATATAGAACTCAAGATTTGAGTGTGCTTAGATCATTCACTATTTCTAGTCCACAAATATAAGTTGTTAATGAGAGGACAGGTCCAGGGCCAACAATATTAACAGTTAAAATCCATTAGGTAGAGATATTTTCAACCAAATACACTACTACCATACATTTAATTTCAAAATATTAGTATTTACATTAAGCTATTTTTCCTTAAAATAAAACCTTGGGAAATAATTGTTCATAGAAAACCTGAACATTCAGTGAAGGCACAGTGTCATTACCTTTCAATATGGATGGAGGTCACAACTCCAGAAAGAAATGAGCTCTTCTGTTTCAAATGTAACACAAAAGAAAGGTGCGATATGAAATCCTAAAAACTTATTTAAAAAGCAGGTAACTTTTCTCTTCTTTGGTTGCATGTCTATCTTTTAAGTATGCAAATCTTGAATGGGAATAAAAGAAAATGCTCTTCTTTCTCATTATACAATTCCTCATATCATATTTGGGAAAACGATGAAGAAAACAAAGAATTTAAATCAGCATATATCTGAAAATAAAGGGATACAAGTGTAATATATGTTTGCCTCAAATTGTAGGAAATTGAATATGTCAATTGGATATAGAAGTAACATATGGGATCTATACAATCCTGTGCTCACATTAGGATACTATGTTTTATTTATTTTTACATTAGGATTTACTTGCTGAAGATATGAAATTTATATACAAATCTATAATTAGGATATAATTAACATTTTAAAACACAAACACTTGGCAAGGTAAAAATAATAGCACGATTCTTCCTTGTTATGAAACACCACAGTATATACAATATTAAATACATGCAAACAGGCAGTATACTTCAGAATCAATTTTTTAGTGATATATAGAAACACTGGACCCTGATATCTTCCTTGATTCACACTCAACCTTACCATGGAGTATTTCTTTGGTAAAATAATCACAGTGATCTTAATTTCTACTAGTAGTTATTATGGCTATTTGCTTCTAATTCACATATTACTTGGAAAAGCTAAATATGGAAATATTTAAAAGATGTAAAATGCACTTATAATGATATATGTCTCATGTTAGGTGAATGATCAAAATTATATTAAATTGTATGATCACGGAGTCTGCTTTTCTTCCTCGTTAAATCCACTTTGCTTGAAGCATTTCCTAGGACAGAGTAAACCGTAAATATGGTGATACAAATACAATTTTCCGTTTCATCATTTTACAAATTATGTTACCAATCAGAACTTATTCAAAATGTGTTTTTGTCGATCAAGTTAATGTTGCCAATTTACTATTTAACTGTTTCAAGTAGATCTTCAAGATTTGCCTTGCTCACACGGCTGTGTTTATCAGAACTTGTACTGAGCTCTGTGGGGTCTTAAGGCTTTTAGCTCTTCGCGGAGCTTCTGCAAGGGCGCTCACCCCGTCTTCTTGGTGCTGCTACTTTTTCGACTTCAATAGTAAGACATGAGTTGCCCTTGGTATTCTTGTTATCACTTAATTCATAATTTTGTAGGGGAAGTAAATCTGCTTTCCAAAGAAAGTCTTACATTATTTTTCTCTTTTTTGGTGCTGGTAGCGATTGAAACTAGGGGCTTCACATTGACCTAAATCTTCAACCTTTTTTTTTCTATTGTTTATATTAAGATAATTCATTAAGTTGCCCAAACCAAGTTGAAATTTGTGATCTTCCTGCCTCAGCCTCCCACAGTCGTGGAGTGACCCACCACACTGAGCTTCTTCATTTTTAAAAATTTCTTCTTCAGTATCATTATTGTCTAAAATTAAATCACATGTGTTGCAAACTAGCACAGAGATGTAAAAATATTGATGTAAACATATCTGTGAAACCATCAATATAATCAAAACAGGGTTCATACACTATTATAGATTCAGAATTGTCTCTAATTTTCCGTGCATAATTCACTGATATGCGTTAATCTGCTTTTCATTCCACAAATTAAATTATATTATCTATCACTTTATTAAAATTGAATCCCATAGATTACTTTTCTAGTGGGTGTTCATTTGTTACCTGCTATTTCTAACTGCCTTGGGTATTTTTATTACTCTTATTTTTAAAATTCTTTCTCTTATTAGTATTAGTCTATCCTTTAGTATTGTCATATTGAATTTGTGAATAGAAAACTAGCTTGGAACTAAATAAATGTGACATTTCTTAGATAATATATGAAATTGGAAGTAAAAGTAGATATGAAATTAAGAGAAAGAACAAAAAACATATACTACTTTTAGAAATCAACTCCACTTTAGAAATAGTAACTGATATTCATCTTATTGATGATACATATATTTTGTGTTGAATGAAAATTTTCTTCCCTATAAAATTACTGTGTACACTTTTTCTTTTCAGTAGTCTTGAGAAACTACATATATACCAATTAGAGAACCCCTAGAGAATATTTGTTGAAATTTCTGGAATTAAGATTCACTGATGCCACACATTGTCAATTTCTAGATCTCTTAATGTATCAGGAGAGAAACACATGAGATTTCTACAGTGCTAATCAACACAATACTGAGGTTTTACTGTTCTAACTCTTCAGTATTTTTTAACTCATAACAAAATGCATAGGCCTGGTGAATGCAGAATTGTGCTCACAAAGAAAGAAGTGCTGTGGATTCTCTGTCTCTCTCCCTCTATCTCACCATCACACACACAGACACACACACACAGCACAAAATTGTTATCCTATAGGTTTAGAATAACTCAACTGTCTTGTGAAACATATATTTGAGAAACACCACATGATACACAATTTGGTCTTTGTCTGGAGAAAAGCCTTAAGTCTGAGAAATGAAGTGACTGCTCACCATAGAGCTATGGTAGTCTCACTGATGTGGTCCATCAGAGAGGCTGGCGGGGCACACACTAGCAGTCCTGCCCAGGATGGGACTAGCACTTCCGGGATACTTCCTCCCCATAATGTTTTCTATTCCTCGAAAATAATCACTGCCAGTCTTGATGTCTCTGGGGATATTCATTCTCATCAATTCATCGCGCAATGTATCTTGAGGATTTTGCAAAAAGTTGTATACCATGCTCCATGCCATAGTTGTGGTTGCATCTCAGTGATGAATTCACAAGTTTCAATACAACAACAACAGCAACTAAAGGCATATCTGGAACAAAGACAGATATTTCTGATTTTAATATTCAATTCTAAAACAATCTTTTTTTAGTTTATATGGCTTGTTTATTTTAAATTAACATAATAAAATGTTATTCCCTAAGGAAAATTCTGTTTGGGATTTGGAGCATTAAACTAAGAGTTCAATTCCCCAAAGAGATTATCTGGATCACCGGAGCTTTAAAATATAGGCTAATCCCCTGAAAAGCTCATTGAGTCCCTGGAGTTTTGGAAATGATTTGAGAAAAAAAAATCTATAAGTGTTTTTGAAGGTTCACGAAAACACCATAATAGTAACAACACTTAAACTTTATATAAGAATTAATTTTGAACAACCAGAAGTAACTTCACGTGCAGTTTTAGATTTGGAAGTTAATATCACAGTTCAGTGTTAGATGACAAAATGACTTGAAAAATTCTTTGTATTTACAACAAAGAAGCATGTATTTTAGATATTCATAGAATATTACATATTCCTCAATAGAGCCACAACTTCAAAGAGACAAGGTGAAGACAATTAGGCCAGTTTCCTCAGAAAGATTCATAACACAATTGTACTACATGCAATCAGAGTCCAGTACTACTTGCTATACATGTAACTTGGTAAAACTATTAAATAATTTACCCTTTAATGTATACATCACAAACAATAGAATCTAATTATAAACTTTACATATGAAAAACTAAGTAAATTAGTTAGTATAATCCAATGCTCACATTTAGATGTTGAAGCCATTTTAAGCAGGTTGTTAAAAATATCTAACTGGCAAGACAACAAAGTTGTTGAATGTCTTGATATTATGTTATGCTTACAAAAGACATGCAAATTTTAAGACACAAAGAATTCAGACCAATCAAGGCACTTATGTGCGTATCTATATTTTCTAAAACATAAACTTGTTACTCAAATAATATAGTTCAGTTTTTAAAAATTAAAGAAGTCCTCACCACAGAAAGTGTTTTTTATAGCAAAGAAGTGTAACAAACACACACCTATGGAAGGAAAATGGAAAGTGTTGAAAATTTGGGCTACCTATTTCATTCACCAGGGAACCAGAGTGATACATATAGAAGTCTTTTGGTTACAGATCTCACCAACTGGTTCCCCGTGGTTTAGGACACTGTCAGAGGATGACTATACCACTGACACTCATCTTTCTTGTGAGTTTTTAAAATAATATAAGATTCTAATTCATTCAGAGTAAATTGTGGTATTTATAGGCCTCATACTTTTCATCCAGATGTGCCTTAGAGGAATACAGATTTAGTTATCTCTTATTTTCTAATTATTTATAGCTGAGCACAATTGCCACAGTAGCTATTTTTAACTGAAGATAAAACAGAATGAAATTCTCTTTTCCTCTTTGTGACTCTGACTGAAGAAGGCAAAGGAAATAAAACCACACTCACAGTATGAAAACATCTCCTCACCAATTTCTCTGAAGCCAGGTGGAATGAATCTGCCCAATGAAAGAACATGAACCCAGCTGCTGCCCCAGACTGATCTGTTTACTGGAACATGTCCGGTTAATCTTTCATGATAGATCATGACGCCAAAAACATCTTGACATGAACTGAACTTGACATTTACCAAATTAATTTCTAATTTTCTCTCCAGAAACCAGAAATTTTCTTAATGTGCAGCATATTCACAGCATACACCAACATTTATATAATTACATAACATATGGCAAATGGTAAAACAGTCTAGGAGACACAGTATTCAAAGTGAATATTAATTTGTACAGGATGTAAGTAATCGTTTTAGTGAAATGTTTATATGTGATTCCAGCAATACACATGATTTTAAGTATGATTGTGTTTCCATTATTTATTGCCCTAGCTCCTTGTCAGTAAAGGTGGATTGTTAAAATTTTATTCATGATCACAAACATTTCACACAGGTCTATACTCAATGGAAATAAAAACGTGAAAAAATGGAAATAGCATAGTATACTTCCCAGAATACTTTTGGAGATATATTTACTTGGAAAACATGATAGTAGACAAGAAGTAGGATACACAAAAACATGAGGAACGTTTGGCATTGCATTCTGTTTGGAAAGAGGGGCACTCATTGGCTGGTTTATTATTTTCCCTTTTGCTAGGATAAATGCTCTATGCCCATAATTTTTTTCATGCAAATTCTTTCCTAATTGGTACATTTTATATACAGCTCAGAATCACACTCAACATTGGGGAGCCTGTACCAGTATGTAACAGAAGTTAATTCTCATTTTTACCCATATCCCATCATTTAAGGGAGCAAAATTTATTTTGGCTTATGGCTTTTAAATGCTTCAATTCATAGTTCACTGAATAGCAGGACAGAAGGCCATGTGGGAAGAAAAAGAACAAACTCCTCCCTCTATGGTGGATGGAGAGCAGTGAATGGAGGAGCAGGAGGAAGCCCTTCCCTTCCCGGTCACGACCAGAATGATCCAGTCCTTCCAACCAGGCTGCACCTGCAGACACCCTCTGTCCTGTGTCTGCAGCATGATGACCTCCCGAAAGTTCCACCTGTTATCTCTGGAGGCTGCAGAATATCAGATAGAATCCAAGGCCTAAAGTTGAAATAAATAGATATCAAATGAGAATAAGATAGATAAATTTACAGAGACCCTTCTTTTGTTTTTTCTGAGAGGTCTCGTTTGTAATAGAAAAATGCATCTTTGGTCATTCAATGTGTTATAAAAGAAACAAAGAAACAAAGAAATAAAATATTAAATAATTCTTAGGTTCAATAGATGTTTCAATGCCACATGCGAACCAACAGACACAAGGAAAGTTTATGGCTGTGAAGGCTCACATTAGAAAGACAGAACAAGATCTCTCTCTCTCTCTCTCTCACACACACACACACATTCATGCAACTCGAGATACTAAAAAACAATAATAATTCAAACACAACCTGGTACATACAGAAAAACCATAAAGATCAGAAAAACTAAAATGATGCTGAGACTAAAAAGTATACAATAAATCAAGGAATCTAGGAGCTAGGTCTTGAAAGAAAAAAACAGAAAAATGCTGATGTAAACTGAACAAATAAAGAGAATAAAAGATATCACATGAATGCAATTATAAGTGAAAAAGGAAAATCACGACAGACACCACTGAAATCTAAAAGATCACCAGTAACTACTACGGAAAATATATTCGAACAAATTGGACAATTGAAGTGTACAGCTTGCTAGATATATATAAATCACAAACATTAAATCAAGAAAATGTAAAAATCCCATACTTTTCAAAATCCAGTAAAAAGCATTGAAATTGAAGTAGTAATAAAAAATACCAACTAAGAGCCGAGGATTTAGCTCAAGTGGTACCACACCTACCTTGGAAGCACAAGGGCCCAAGTTTTATCCCCAATACCACCACACACACACACACACACACAATCTAAGAAAAGCTAAAGAATGTGAAGTCACCACTGAATTCCATAGGACCTTAAGGGAGGATATAATGCCAATACTCCTCCAACTTTATAAGGAAATTGAAAGGGAAAAAGTACTCCTACACATTTCTTCCTGCAAGCTACCATTAGCCTAATTCCCAAATGAGATGACTACTCAATTAAAAAGACAATTACTCCCTAATGTACTTAATGAACATAGATATAAACATACTCAGCAAGGTACTGGCAAACATTATACAGGAAATCATCAAACTGGGAATACATCGTGATGGAGTAGGCTTCTCAGATCTGAGAAGATGGTTCATTATCATTTAATTGTAGAAACTGTCTAATTTCTTCATTCATCTGTGACCTATTATTTGGTCAAGAGGATGTTATTTATTTCCCATGTGTTCATGCAATAGTTAAGGTTTCTTTTGTCACTGATTTCCAGTTTTGTTGCACTATTATTTGACAACATGCATGGGATAATTTCAAATTTTCTGGATTTACTTAAGCGTGTTCTATGGGCTAGTATGTGATCTATTTTGGAAGGAGTTTCCTGTGCAGAGAAGAGAATATAATATGATGTGGTGCGGAACACCTTATAGGTACCTACTAAGTTCACTTGTTCACAGTTTTGATATTATTTTGTTGATCTTTTTCTTGTCTGGTTGTTCTGTTTTTGACATTGGGATACTGAGGTCTGCCATTGTAATTGTTTCACTCTTTAATTGATTTTTCATGACCATTAATGTTTGTGTTATAGGATCGAGCAGGCTGGTGTCTGGTGCATGACTGCCATCTCTTCCTCTTGGGTGTCACCTTAAAAAGTCTGTAGTTGCCGGGCGTGGTGGCTCACGCCTGTCATCCCAGCACTCGGGAGGCAGAGGCAGGAGGATTGCTGAGTTCGAGGCTTGCCTGGGCACCATAGTGAGCTCAGGGCCAGTCTGAATGACAAAGCGAGACCCTGTCTCAAAAAAAAAAAAAGTTTTCTATCTTTGTCTCACTATATACTAAAGTGAAATCAAAAGGTTTCAAAGGTCTAGGGTTTGGAAAACAGAAACACTGAACCTGCTGAAAGGATAACAAAAGGTAAAATTCCTGAAATCATAGGTAAAGGCCTTTCAGAATAGGACATCAATTTCAGTAAAAAAAAAAAAAAATTGGGATTCAACAAATTGGATTATGCAAAATGAAAATCTTCTGCACAGCAAGAGATAACCAACAGAGAGAAGATACAATCTACAGAATGAGAATATACTTTTGTCAACTTTTCTTCTCACAGAAGACTAATATATACAATATATAAAGAATACTAAAATATGAAACCTTGCAAAGGTCAATAAATCAATAAACAATTTAAATTAATTCTTTTCAGAATAAGTACAGTCGGTAACATGAAAAAAATCAAGTCTCTCTTCATTAAAAATGTAACTGTAAATAATACAGATATTTCAATTAACTTCAGAAAATGGCTATAAACAAGAAATCATATAGTAACAAATACCAGTGAAGCTTTTGGGGAAAAGCAACCATCTTATATTGTTGTTGGAATATAAACTAAAACAACTAATATGGATATTCTATAAAAAGCCCTGAAAAATGAGAAATATAAACTCCATTTGACTCAGCAATTCTCTCAATATCTTCCCAGTAAAATTCATAGTAGCTAAATCTTGGAAGCAGCCTATGTATCCATCAAGAGCTAAAGGCATAAAGAAAACAATGCTATGTACACACAAAGTGGAATGACTCTGTCGTAAAGAATACATTTGAGTCACTTGTAGGAAAAAGGGTGCACCTCATGAGCGTAATATTAAGTGAAATAAATCAGACACACAATTAATGCATGGTGAAAGAGACAGACCCAGCTTTAGTCTTTGGCACGTTGACACCAGGTTTTTCCAGCACCATCTGTTCGAGAGGCTATCTTTCCTCCACTGAGAGTGTTTGGTTCCTTTGTTGAAGATGAGGTGGCCTAAAATATCCAAACTTGTTTGTGAATCTTCTGGTCTGTTCTGCTGATCCTTGAGTCTGTTTCTTTACCAGTATCAAATTTCAAGTTGGGCTTTGTGATATTCCATGACTAAAGTTGCTCTTACTGCTCTAGATCTCTTGTGGTTCCCGAGAGTTTTTGGATTATTTTCTCTAGTTCCGCTAAACACGCTGTTGGGATTTTAATCAGGATATCAATCAGGGTTGCATTGAATCTATGTAGTGGTTTGGGAGTATGGCCAATTTGACTGTATAGATTCTTCCTACCCAGTAACAAGGGATTCCATTCCATTTTCTTTTTAATTAATTGACTTTATTCGTACACTTCATACATATACGTTATGATCATATTCAACATTCAGAATTTATACCTGTACATGACACATCCTGATTCTCATTTTTCCCGTCCCTCCGCACTCCTGCAACCCCCATCCCCACAGACACAAGCTTTGTTTCATTTATTTTACTGTCACATTTTTCTTTCCCTTCCTTACTTCCCTACCCTCACTTTTCCTTTTCTTTTTGCATGTTTTCTTCTTATTTCACATTACCTATCATACATTTTGCCCTTCATTTTCACTTTCAGTTTTTCATGCTAGAGAAAGTATTTGGTACTTAGACATCTGTGTTTTATTTATTTCACTTATGAGTATGTCCTCAAGGTACATCTGTGTGAGTAAAATGACTCAAAGCTATCATTCTTTATGGCTCTAATATTTGAATGAATTGTTACTGTATTTAAAAGGATAGTACATTTGAGTTGAATCAATTTGTAAGTTCAGGCAAAATGATCTATAGCTACTTAAATATAAAACATTTCCTGTAAATATGACAATAATATGAACCCCTTTCCATATTTATTTTCATATCCTTAGCATTTTATTTTGAGCAAGACTTATGAAACTTTTTTTCCATCCTTTCCTAACAGACTTTGTTTTGAGTCCGAACAATACTGCCCAAGGCCATGTAAGTTTAAAGCTTTATTGCAACAAGAAGTAATTTAGTTTGCAAGATATGGTGGGAAAAACAGGCTGTTTGCTTCAAAGAGCCTAATTAGTACAACTGAAAGCAGTGTTTGAGCATCAAAAGTAATAGTGCACTGAAGGATTAACTTTAAATTGGAAAATCTCAAATGAACTCTTGAACTCTTCTAAAGCATTCCAGCATATTTTTTAAAAATTATTTACTCTATAGTGTCTTTAAAATACATACATGATATTTACATCATATAGAGTTTGCTGTTCCTATTATATTTCATATATAGTCTTCGTATTTTTGTTTCGTATTTTTCAGAAAAACTCATGATATGATACTTTAAACATGAATCTTAGTTGTCATTAAGAAGTAATCTGAACTTAAAAATCGGGGATGTCCCTCAACAATGGATGATTACTTAATTTGCCTGTACATTCACATAGCATGTTTTTCTTCAATTTGAGGATGTTTATAGTGAATCTCCTTATAACCTAGGATGCCATGTTGGGGTCTCTGGCAGAGCACAGCTGTGATATGTTTTCTGAATTCTTCCTTCCTTGGCCATGTTCTGTCATGAGCTGAAGAGAGGGTGCTTACTATTTTTGCCTATGGAGTCCTGAACACATTTATCATACAAAACTGAAGTCCAATCTATTTTAATAAGCCAAATATTCTTATCACTAAGACTGTTGACCAATGGAAAGTGCATTTGAGAAGAAAGCAAGACATGGAGGCAGCTAAAACTGTGGATCCACCCAGACAGACTCCATGCCAAGTAGATACAAATGGAAAGATCGGGCCGGAGATTTAGCTTGGTGATTCCAGCACCTGCCTAGCAAGCACAAGGTCCCTGGTTCGATCCCTGGTAACCACATACAACAATACCAGGCGTGGTGACTCATATCTACCGGCAATCAGTACCACATACCAGAAGTGCTGGGCATGGTGGCTCAAGCCTGTGAGCCCAGCACTCAGCAGGTAGAGGCAGAAGGATTGCTGAGTTCGAGGTTTGCCTGGGCTACACAGTGAGCTCAGGGCCAGCCTGAACTACAAAGCGAGAACCTGTCTCAAAAAACAAACAAAAAACCAACCAAACGAACAACAACAACAACAAATGGAAGGATCATTGAAGACATAATGGCTACATGTGCTTATTAAATCTTCACAGTTTAATAAGCACATTGATTTGCAAAATATTAGCAACATTTGTATTAAGGTTGTTCCCTAAGCTAAGTTAGGTGGTATTTGATGACAATCCTGGCTTTCTGGAAGCTGACAGGAGGTTCCTACTACTCTAGGTCATGGTAGGCTGAAGAGTGCGATCAAAGCCAGCCTGTGGTATAGAAAGCTGTCTCACAGGCAAAACAATAAAACTTAAAAAATGCTTACGGCCTACTAAAATTTTAATGAAATTAATCTGTTCTTCCAGACAGAGTCCCAGGCATAGAGCCAATGAATGGTACAGTCAGGGTCCCTGAAGGATTATGACATTATCATGTTCCTCCAAAGTATTAGCATCATGAAACACAGTTCTCACCACAACAAACATACCATAAGCCCTTAATGAAATAGTGATCAACGGCCAGATTCATTTTTTAATTTGGCAGATATTGAAATAACAGTCCACAGATGTTGCCAGAATTGATTATTAATTAAAAGATTGAATAACAATCTGGAGAAGTTTTATAAAAATTAACTCTTGGGAGTGACTTTTTTATATATATTTTTATAATCAAAACAAGAAGTAATGTTATAGGGGAAAACGTGTTCTTAAGGAAAATTTCTAAAAGATTATTTAGTTTTGCTGTTATATAAATGAAATGATATTTTTCACAGTGTAGCCATTTTGAAGATATAAATTATCTCACAAGTAAATTTTGATATAAATTACCTTATAAATTGCTTCTAGCTTTCTCTTTTAAAATATATGTTTAACGCCTTATGAAAAGTTTAGATAACCTACGTTTATGAAAAATTTAGATGCCAAAACAAAACAAAAATTTCCTGAAAACCCCAGAGGTACTGTGACAAGTTAAAGCTTGTTAGACAGACAGTACTTAGTTGGTTCCATGGCCTTTCTTTCTTTCTTTCTTTCTTTCTTTCTTTCTTTCTTTCTTTCTTTCTTTCTTTCTTTCTTTCTTTTTCTTTCTTTCTTTCTTCCTTCCTTCGTTTGTTCCTTCCTTCCTTCCTTCCTTCCTTCCTTCCTTCCTTCCTTCCTTCCTTCCTTCCTTCCTTCGGGTCTCACTTTGAAGTTCAGGCTGGCCCTAAGCTCACTATTTGGCCCAGGCAAGCCTTGAACTTGGCAATCCTCCTGCCTCTGCCTACCAAGTGCTGGGATGACAGCCGTGAGCCACCATGCTCCATATTTTGGTGTGTGGTCCTGATTGTCAGTGGGTGTGAGTCACCATGCCCAGTATTGTTGTATGTGGTTACCAGGGATCGAATTTAGGACCTTGCACTTGCCAGGCAGGCGCTGGAACCACTGAGCTAAATCTCTGGCCCCCTAGACACAATTCTTATGGCAACAATCCATGATGTAGCTTCTATTACTATCATTCACATTTTAGTTGCAGAGACTGATGAAGGAGAAATTAAGTAACATGACCAAAGTCACATGCCTGATGAACCCCAAGAGGAAATATGAGGTCACAATTTGACTTCCTGCCTTGTGCTATTAGAACATTCACAAATCAGAAAGAGTGCACAGTCGTTCAGACCAAATAAAGATGTCAAAGGGAGATGAAGAGGGGAAGGGGAAGAAGATGGGGAGAATGACACCCTGAAAGCCTTGGTCACTCGAGATTCTGTAAGTAGAACACTGTGGCTTTATTTAGTAAGAGATATGCTTCTCAGGTTTGTTTTGAATGTCTTCTTTCTGATCAGTGACAGGAATATGTTCACGGCTCTGTCCCGTGACGTGTGTGTCTGAAGTGTTGGTGTGTGAGGCACAGGCACAGTGTGTGGGAAGCTGGTGTGGAGCGTGTCCTGGGACATGAACGCCCCCCTCTGCTTGGCGGGGATTCAGGCCTGCTGCAGCCCCACGCGACACGCCGCACAGCCTGGAACTAACCCCCGATCACAGCTGCTCCAGGCACCTCTGCTGTTTGTAAGTTACCAAACAGAAAATATTTACTTCTGAAATAAGACTCAAGGTACACTTTAACAGCAAAATTCACTTCTAATTTTGCATATTGACTGTCTTGTTTAACATAGTTGTTTAAAGTTAAAAAATATTTTCTAATTATAAACGGATCAAATCTTTACTCATATACACATGTGAGTGATTCTTGAGTTAATATTTATTAGCTACCTAGTAGTAGAATCTAATGTAGAGAAAATTGGGAAAGGTCTATATTATAAAACTATAAATATCTCAATTGAAAAATTAATGTGTATTAGTACTGAGAATAATCTTTCTGTAGATAATAAAGCATTGTTATATCACATGTAATTTTATTTCCTTTGGTTTGTAATGTAATTTCTTTTTTCTTTTGTTTTTTTGAGACAGGGTCTCGCTTTGTAGTTCAGGCTGGCCCTGAGCTCACTATGTAGCCCAGGCAAGCCTGGAACTCAGCAATCCTCCTGTCTCTGCCTCCCAAGTGCTAGGATTACAGGCGTGAGCCACCACGTCCAGCTATAATGTAATTTCTATTCAAAAGTAGTATTTATATAACATACATTAAGTAAATAATATGTAATTTCATAAAAGGAAATACAAAATTTGTAAACATAATTCATGGGATTCTAATAAACTACTTTTACTGAAAAGAACATGATACATTTCAAGATACTTACCTACAAACGACTACATTTTGCATTCTATAGTTACTTTTGTGTTCATTTGTCAAATGCACTTTCTTAGCAGATTTTGAAGTATACAGTATAACACTGACTTTATTTCTACTGATGTGTTTAGATTTATTCTACCCTTTGATCAAAATTTCTCCATTTATTTTGTCTAAATGTAATTGTATGTGTAATATATCTAAAAAGAAAAAATGCAACGCTTGTAGTAGGATGAATGTAGGAATATTTTCAATTTTATGTTTATCTTGTGAAAGTTAAAATTCTTAACAACTCCATCAGTCACATGGCAGATGAACCATCATTCTAGCAAGTTGAACTTTTCTCTCATATCAATAGAAATATTGACTTACAGCTGCCTACTGAAGCTGTATTTCAGAATTTGCCATCTAGCAGGAGTGCCAGGCATGAGTGTCAGTGTCAGTTTGACTGGATTGCAAGACTGGGAGATGGTCGCCGTGTTGTGGAAGCACAATAGTAGATGAATCTAGCGATGCTGGCAGCTGAATGTGCAGCAAGGAAGCCGTCCAGAGGACCGTCACTGGTCAGGCTTTCTCCCTAGACCTTCCCCTGTGTTCTGCTTGCTAGCTCCCGGGAGTGAGGAATTTCTTCCACCAGGCCCTCTGTGACGTTCCCGCTTTGGAGCCCCCTGACCATGGACGTGAACTCTGAAACCGTGAACCAGGCAGACCGTTTCATCCTTTATGCTCACAGTAACAAAAGGCTGACTTATATAACAGGCAAAGCTGTTAAAGGAAAGAACTATTCTAATGCTTTTAAACATAACACAGCAGGCATTATTCAAGAGTTTTGCAATATAAATGGATTATTAGGAGAGAGATCAGGTTCAGTGCCTATGCAGAAAGCAGGCAGATGTCCGGCCAAGCAGCAGGGAGGGAGCCATTGGGTGGGGACTTGCTGAAGCGGGCAGCAGGGCTGGGGCACTTCTGTCAAATCACCCTGAAAGAATTGCTGTGACGTCCACCAGGAACTTGCACGTGAGGAGTGGGGAAGGAAGAACTTGATCAAATATTAAGGGTAAGTGACGCCTGCAAGGTGACTTAGAATTCTTGCTACGATAATGCTCGGCAGGCCAAACACAGGACAAAAGTGGAGCTAAACTGCAGTCACAAGGAGTCTGAACGCACTGTGGTCCAGGAGAACATTTTGTTAAAGACGTGTCTGCATTCTGACTTGGCCCAGTAAAAGGTACAGCAATGTGGTATCTGTAATATAGTCAGGAATAATCCATATCTTGGGCAACACCTCCTACCCCGCCCTTCAACCACAGTACATGGGTTACACAGGGGATTCGGCATCAGAAACGATGAGATTGATGTATGCAAAAGTGGATTATTAAAAAAAAAGCAAATTAACTAACAGCTAGATAGAAGAAGCTAGAAAATGACAGACACAGGCTTCTGAATGTCAATATGCAACCAAACATTCTAATATGAGGAGAAGAAAACTCCACCTTGAGGAATAGGTCATTTGCAGCTTCCTTGCGGGAGCAGACCCACGTGACCTGACAGGAGCGTGAGAAAGTAGCGTCACCTGTGTTCCGTCCCGTGACTGCGCGACTTACCACCCGAGAATGAGGCAGAGAACAGGCGGGACTCCCTCACGCACACCGGAGGTCTCATCTTGCCCATTTAGTAACTTCAGGCGTGATTAAAATCTCCAGCTAGGAGTTATAATGGCAAATACTAACATACTGCTGTGCAGTGCTTTCAGCAGGATATCACACAAAGGAAAAACAGAAAGTTGTAAAAGAGATACGAGAGAATAGAAGCTTGAATCTAGTAGTTTCACAATTTGGAAAGTTAGAGGCTATAGGGTCAAAAAAAAAAAGGAGATTCTAGTGGCGCTTCAGCCCAGGTGTCTTTCAAGCACCTTTGCTCAACAGACCTCAAAACAGTCGTTTTAAAACGTGCAGTTAGAAGCAGGAGCTGTGTGGGGTAACAGCCACCGTGGAGCAGCTCCTGCCGGCAGAGGCCTGCCCTGTCCCCGGCTTCTCTCTGCCGTCCCGGCTCCCCCTGCGGTTCTTAGCTTACGGGCCTGGAGAGCTGCTTCGTGCCCCGCCGTCCCGTGACCCTCCCCGGAGAGCGGAGGGTGGGGGGGGGCGGTGACTGAACTGCGGGGATCCCGCGTGAACTTGCTGCTGGCCAGGTGTGGGGGGAGGCCGCAGTCGGTGGGGGCTCAGGGGAGCCCCGGGCTCCGCCTTCGCGTCAGCTTTGCTTCCTGGCGGCCTGACGCTGCTCGGGCTGTGGAGCCGCCGACCGTGCGAGGAGCGAGGCGGTGGGCGCTGCTGAGACCGGGCCAGGAGCAGCCTCGCCTGCAGCTCGCAAGGGTCAGGCGCTGTCTGTGTG
>PVIC010010935.1:0-29361 GCA_004025085.1 Thryonomys swinderianus
AAAAAAAAAAAACTTTATTAAGATGATATCTAATTAATTTTACTTCATTATTTTTGTACTGTTAGTGCCCAGGATCATGAACTATAAAAGAAGAAAACTGGGCTGGAGACTTAGCTCAGTGGTTCCAGCACCTGCCTCACAAGCGCAAAATCCTGAGTTCAATCCCCAGTAACCACATACAATGCTGGGCATGGAGACTCACGCCCACCAGCAATCAATACCACATACCACATACCACAGTACTGGGCATGGTGGCTCACACCTGTAATCCCAGCACTCGGGAGGCAGAGACAGGAGGATTGCTGAGTTCGAGGCTTGCCTGGGCTACCTAGTGAGCTCAGGGCCAGCCTGAACTACAAAGCCAGACCCTCTCTCAAAAAAAAAAAAAAAAAAGTTCTAGCACCATCTCGTCATTAGGAATATAATCACTCAAAAATGACTCATGTGATACTTTAAAAAAGGGAAGCTAAGGATTGTTGATGTTACCTTTTACATATCTCATGAATGCTCTCTCTTCTTTCGTCACTGTCATTTTAATTTAGACTTAACTGCACCTAATGTCCTATTAAGTTGCTGATACATGAATCAAGTTATGCCAAAAAAAATTAAAGTGGTTCCTCCTATATCACCACATCTATGAAGAACCATTACTCTAAACCAGATGTTACGGTACACACCTATAATTCCAGCCACTTGAGAGGCTGAGACAAGAAGATTGAAAGTTTGAGTCCAGTCTAGGCAACTCTGCAAGAACTTGTCTCAATATAATATATATATAAAAAAAGAAAGCTTAGGATGTTGTTCAGTGTGAGGCTCTGGGTTCAATTCCCAATACCCCATTACTACCCCAAGTCTAGTTGTAGACTAAATCAGAGATAAAGTAGAGGCAATAATAATACAGTACAACTGCTCTGATGGATTAAATACAGGTCCTTATGGAAGCATAAGGAGAACCAATTCACTTTAAGCCTTTATCATTTTCTACTTTGAATAACAGTTACTAATGTACATGAATCATTCTTCTACTGCCCTAAAACTGATTAAACTATATCAAGTAATAGTAGTTTTGCTAATTATAGTAAAATAAGCTGCACAATGCTCAAGAGCATTAAAACTATTAAATAAAAGCTCTCTGATCTGCAAGGACTTTTATAATAAAAGAGTATAAAATATCAAATAAATGATTTTTTAGTTTACAGCCAATACCTTATTCTAATTATCAAACTACAAATATTAAATAGTATCATTGGGGGCTAGGGATTTAGCTCAAGTAGTACTGTGCCAACCTTGGATGCACAAGAGTCCGAGTTTAATCCCTGGTACCATAAAAAAAAGTATCATATATAATAATACAGAATGGAGCTAAAACAAAAATATTTCTTCTTATGTGTAACTTTTTAGCTATCATAGCAAAAATACCAGAGAGGATGACATATTTCCTTACACTCAAGAAAAGCTTCCTACAAAAGACAGTATATCACTTCTAATGGAAAAAAACAAAAACAATTGTAGAGTTCTGGGTACAGTCCTACTGCACAATCAGGACTATGACTGGGCTGAGACTTTCTACCTGAGAATGGACTTGGGGACTTGACTTCTGCCTTCACCTCAGGTGGTAATAGGGACTCAGGTGGTTCCACATGCTATGATGCTCCAGGGCAGAACTACACCAAGATCTTCTTGTATATAATTCCTCAAGGACTACTGCCTGTGTCTGCCCAGCCCTCCGGGTCTTATTAGTCCTTTGTTCTCCAGATGTACATAATAAAAGGTGTGGCCAACTTGAGTCTGCTATCTTTGCTACCCAGAGTAGCATAGATCAGGCCCTAGCTCAGCTTCTTCTTTAAGTCTCATTTCTATTAATTAATTTGCCTTGGGCTCACAGGAGACTAAAACTTAACTGCAAAAGTTCTGGTAATTTCCCCTCCTCTTCTGTTTCTCACTACAGAGTAAACTGAAATGAGTAACGGGGAAAAGGTGGCAAATGTTTGCAGAAAAGAAGATGGGGACAGTAGGGAATTTAAGAAGTTTAAGTAACTTAAGTATCTTAAAATTCTAATGCAATGTTGATGTTAGGGAAAATATGGTATATTACAGCATTGAATTGTTCTTAGATGACATGGAAATAGGACATATCTAGTGTATGCACTAAGATCTGGAAAAGAAGAAATAAATGGACAAATCTTCTTCCAAGTGAACCACAAATGGGTTATGGATGTCACAACTATCAATCTTTTCAGTCTTTGGGTCTAGGGCAGCTACAACCCAAGAATGGCCACCTCCAGTCAAGAATAAGCACATTCTTTTATGCTCCCTTTCACTTTTTATTACCAATTTTATATGTCAAGACAGGAAAGAGGTCAGAAAAAAATGGCAGATAAAAACCATATACAAATATGATTTAAAAATATATAGGCTGAGGGGCCAGGGATTAGCTCAAGTGGTACTGCTTCTACTTTGGAAGCAGAAGGGCCCGAGTTCAATCCCTGGTCAAAAAACAAAAAACAAAACAAAACAAAAAATATATATATGGGCTGAAATGTTCTAGAGTTGTAGGCTCTTTGTATAACCAAGAGTCGCACTGTATATTCATTTGACAACATATTCTGCATTCATATTATCATTTGTTCTTTAAAGTTTTGAAAGACCTTGGCATATAGCTTATTCTGATACCCTTCTTTGCCCCCACTCTTTTGAGAATTGCCTGAAGAGAGGTACATTTGATAGAATGTCAAACTACATGCCTTTTTTAATCCACTTCTCCCACTGCTGCTTCTGTATCAACTCTCCTGACTACCGGGCCTCTCAGACAAAGATCAGCCTGTCCTGACACTTGACTTATGGATATAAGAAGATATGTGATAGCCTGGTACCTGCAATGCTGCTAGATCTCAACTATTTACAGATGTCAGGTAGTGAGAAGGAGGCATAGGGGGTACAAAGCAGCTAAAACTGACATTCAGTATGCCCTGAACTGCAAAATAAAACAGGAAGCTGAACTATAGAGAGAGTAGTACAATTAGGCAAAAGGATGGTTTTAGGGTAAAGATAGCAGAATAGGAATCATAAAGAGAATGCTGTTCTGAAGATATATTCAAAAGTAAAACAACAACAAAAAAGAATCAACATTTTTCAGTCATTATGAAAAGCCAAAAGAAGTGCAGTACTATAGCTACTCTTCAGTCTTTCCTAAATACAGCTGGTCTTTCAAGTTGTTTATTTCCTTTCCTTTCACTGTTAACTTCTGCAAAAGTGTCAGTAGCCTGGAAATAAAGATTAGACTGTGAAAGTTTAAGAAAGGTTTACTTCTTTACCATTTATTTTTTTTTTTCTTTTCGGTGGTACTGGGGATTGAACCCAGGGACTCACACATGCTTGGCAAGCACATCAACACTGAGCCATATCCCTTATCCTATGTATGTATGCATGTTTTAACTTAGAGACAGTTTTTGCAAAGTTGGCCAAGTTGGCCTCAAACTTGAGATGATCCTGCCTCAAACTCCTGATTTGTTGTGATTATAGGTGTACAACCACTACACCCTGCTTCATTCATTTTTCAGTCCTCTGCAATATAACTTCTCCCTGAATATGTTGATACCAGGAAATAAAAATGTAGTCTCTCTGATCCTCCAGAAGAATCAAATATATAATGACTCCTTTGTGAATGACTATGGTATAAGGGGTTTTGGAAAGAATGGCTGAAATGAAAGACCTAGATAACAGAAGGTATAAGGAAGTAAAAGTTGAATATATCACTATACTCAACTTCAAGCTGTACTGCAAAGTCATAGTAACACAAACATCATGATCCCTCACTTCTTGTCTGGTATCATCCCCTGCTATTTCTCAGCTGCTCTAACTAACCATCTTTGTTCTGCCAAACACTTCCACCATACCTTTCCACCATGATAAGTCTGCTTTATAGCCAGCTGACATGGACTGAACTGGCTGAAATTGTGAGCTAAATGAAACATCTCCTCCTTTAAGTAGTGGTTGTTAGGTATTGTGTCTTGGTAATGGGAAAGCTAATAAAGTTGGGGGCCAGAAATTTAGCTCAGTGGTTCTAGCACCTGCCTAGCAAGTGCAAGGTCCCTGGTTTGATCCCTGGTAACCACATATAACAATACCAGGCCTGGAGACACACGCCTACCAGCAATCAGTACCTCAGTACCACATACCACAATGCCGGGTATGGTGGCTCATGTCTATAATCCCAGCACTCGGGAGGCAGAGGCAGGAGGTTTGCTGAGTTTGAGGCTTGCCTAAACTACACAGTGGACGCAGGGCCAGCCTGAACTACAAAGTGAGACCCTGTCTAAAAATTTAAAAAATTTAAAAAAAAAGAAAGTTGGTATCATAAGCAGTCACGGCTGTGACTATATCTGACCATTTGATTTAGAATCCTTTGGAATTGGATTGCAGGAGTGTAGAAAGGTTTAGAGACAGAGGATGGCGAAGTCCTAGAGAGACTGAGGAACAATTTTGGTCAGAATTCTGAATACTGGAATTCCAACAGCAACGTGGATAGTAAGGACCAGGTCCATGAGGTTTCAGTTAGGGACAAGGATTCTATTACAAATTGGACTATAGTTTATTCATTTTACACTCTGAAAAAATATATCTTGCAGGCTGAGGATTTAGCTCTGTGGTTCTGAAACTTGCCTTACAAGCACAAGGTCACGAGTTTGATCCCCAGTAACCACACATATTGCTGGGCGTGGTGACTCGCCCTAGCAGCAATCAGTATCACATACCATGGGTGTGGTGGCTCATGCCTGTAATCCCAACACTTGGCAGGCCGAGGCAGGAGGACTGATGTGAGTTTGAGGCTTGCAAATATATATATATATATATATATATATATATATATATATATATATATATATATATATATATAGTCTACATTTTGTCTTTGTCTTAAGATTTCTCAGGAGTCTGAGATTAAAGGTGGTATACTAATTGATCTGGCATAGGAAATTTCAAAGCAGCCCAACATTCAGACTTTGGCATGGGTACTTCTGGATGCCTTTAGCTAGATTATTAGTGAGAAGCAGGGGAAAATCAAAGCAGAAAAAATTTAAAAACATATTTTGGCCCCAAAAGAACATGTGTAAAGTTGGGGCCAAGAGAATTGTGACTGAAGATATTTCTACCATTCAAAAGAATCTAAGTACTTTGTACAGGAATCAGAAGTCAGTAAGATCCTATCCAAAAGGCTCCAGTGTACAAAATGTAACAGCCTTTCACTTTGAGAAGAGTCCTGATTCCTCTGCTAGAGAAGGGCTGGCTAGGGAACTGGTTCCTCAGAATTAATTTCAGTGTGCACAACCATTCAGGCACTCAGAAGCCACTACAGCTGTGACCCAGTAGTGCCTGGCTATTGTTCAAGTTTGCAGCAGACCTTGACATTGTCCATATGAGGCTAATTTTACCACAATACAGAATACAGAAGTTGTGCAGTCATGCAGGCTTCAACCAGATTTCAAAGAGAGGCCTGAGAATTTAAGAAAGGAATCCTTGAGAAAGCAGTGTGAGAAACTATGGCAACGAAGCCAAAGATATACCGGAGGTCCCAGGAAGTTGGAGAAGCCTTGTACATCTGTGAGTAAAGCTGCAGGCCATTAGTGAAGAGTCCATGTGGGCTACAACCAACAAAGCTATAGGGGTGGAGCCACACAAGCCCTCCAGAACTCACATTTAAACACCATGTACCCTAGAGACTATAAACAGAGCTAGAGGACTGCCTATTGGGTTTTGATCTTGCTTTGGTCTTCTCTTTTATCTCCCAATTCCTTCCTTTTGGAATGGGAATGTTTACCCTGTACTATTTTATATCTGGCATAAGTAACTTGCTTTCTGAATTTTACAGAAGTTCACAGATAAAAGTTTACCTTGTATGTCAGCAGAGATTTTTGTCCAGAAAGTTTGAGAAATTCTGGAATTGTGGAGACTTTAGGGGAAAGGACTATTGTGTTTTCAATGGCATGCAAGATAGCAGTAGCACATTAGGCAGAATTAACTTCCTACTATATTTATTTAGGAATTAAGTATGGTTTAAAGAGATGTGTTTAGGTATCAGGTTGGAAAAAAGAAGGATATGATGGTTAAGTTCATCACCATGATTAGCCTGGCAAGGAGACTTGCACATTTCTGTGTGTGTGGCTGGTTGGTCACAGAGACATCATTTTGGGTAATATATCTGGTCTGTAGCTCTTTCCTCTCTGGCACTATTTCCTCACTGTGCTTTCCCACCACTTTGATCTAAGCATCTTTATTCTGCTACACTCTTCCACCATGATTCTCTTGCATTAAAGTCAGCTGACTATGAAATGAAGCCTCTGAAATGGTAAGCCATGTAATCCTCTCCTCCTTTAAATTGTTAAGGGTCAGAGATTTTCTTCCACTATCAAAAAAAACTGTCTAATATAGTTCTATAAGCTTTTCTAAATTATTCCAATATTTTTATAGTGAGCACATATTATTTTCATAACAACTTTTTCTACAAAAAATTTATTATAGGTGGCTTAGATGGTTTAATAACTACTATATTTACTGTATGTTATCTAGAGTTTTGTCACTTAAATATACAGTCCTTACATCAGCAACAATAGCATCACTTTTGGACTTCTTAGAAATACAGAATTTTCAGGCACCAACTCAGATCTACAGATTCAAAATGTACATTTTAACAAAAACCTCAAGTGATTCATGTGTACATTAAAATATGAAAAGTATCAGTCTAGATATTAAGGGAATGACACGCAGGGACAAGAGATACAACATCTACTTTGTTCATCACTATATCTGTACCATCAAGCAGTGCCTGAAACGTATTTGTTATATAAATATGTAAATTATATAACTTCTGGATACAGAAACAGAGAAGCAAATGCAAATGGTGTCTATGTAAACTTTATTTCTGCCAGACTTCCCAGAAGTGGGTGCTTAATATTTTCTATAAATACTATTATGTCAACAATAATGAATTCCTAGAATCTGACTGTATGTAACCCCTATTTTTTTTTTTTTTTGAGACAGGGTCTCGCTTTGTAGTTGAGGCTGGCTCTGAGCTCACTATGTAGCCTAGGCAAGCTTCGCACTCAGCAACCCTCCTGCCTCTGCCTCCTGAGTGCTGGGATTACAGACGTGAGCCACCACGCCCGGCTGTAACCCCTATTTTTAAAAAAAGCCCTTACTCCTAGATCTGAGATCCACATTGTTTATTCAATACTAGACTACTATCTATGAGTGCATTCTACAGTTCCTTCTGTATTGTACTTCCTTCAAAGCTAATCCATTCTTGAGATTTTTAACTAGCACTGCTGGGAAAAATTTTACTATGTAAGTTTCAGTCTCCATGCATCATCAATACCTCCAATTCTATTATCATCAACTATCTTTCTCTCCCCTCCAGAAATAGGTAGGTCTCCATTCTTACACACTCCAAATTTGCAAGTTTCAGAAAAGAAACTGCTTGGTCCAACATCATCACTTTACAAATGAGAATAGGACCCAGAATTTAATGACAGTCATATGCCTAGTTACTGGCAACACCAGAGCTCTAAATCAAATCATTTTACTCCCAAGTATTACCAGCTGGAATTCAACAGAATTTTCATTTTTGTCAACAACACTTAGATGCATTTTTTAGAGACTCATATTCAAAATACAAATCATCATGCTTCTTTAGCACGCCTGAGGTCCTGGGTTCAACAGCTAACACTGTGAATATGTAATAAATAAAATTTAAAATATCTTAGGGAGGGCCGGAGGGTTAGCTCAGTGGTTCCGGCGCCTGCCTCGCAAGCGCAAGGTCCTGAGTTCAATCCCTGGAAACCACATACAATGCTGGGCATGGAGACTCACACCCACCAGCAATCAATACCACACACCACAGTGCTGGGCATGGTGGCTCACGCCTGTAATCCCAGCACTCAGGAGGCAGAGGCAGGAGGATTGCTGAGTTCGAGGCTTGCCTGGGCTACATAGTGAGCTCAGGGCCAGCCTGGACTACAAAGCCAGACCCTGTCTCAAAAAAAAAAAAAAAAATCTTAAGGATAGGGATGTAGCTCAGTGGTAGAGCTCTTACCTAAAACGTGTGGTGGCCCTAAGAATAATCCTCAGCACTACAAAAAATTATAATCACCTAAATGCAAAATAATTAAATCCAGTGTTACTGTTCTTCTGACATTTCTATTGTTTTCTTCTTCCTTTTTTGATCACTGTACTTTCTTCCTATCTGGAGTTCCTTCATCATTCAATACCATCCTTCCCAAATCCTTGACCCTCATTTAACATTATTTTTAACAAATAGACTGTAACATATGAGTGCTCTTTCTGACATTTGTATCTTTATTTACAGTCCTCAACCAGAGATGGTTCCTAATTTTTTCAAACCCTATTTCTCTTCAGAGTCCAACTTAATCACAGCCTTTTATTCTAGGATTTCCTCTTTTCTCAATTCCTAATGTACAGCCCTGTCACTCACTTTGATATATGCTCATAGGATGATTTTTACTTTTAGGAAATATGCTATCTTTAAAGGTAGAAAGACTCTCAGATGTAAACCAAGTCCTTTAGATGTGAGATAACTGAGTCCCTTACTTGAGATACTTTGATAGTGGTGATAGTCTGAATCTAGTTCTCTGGACTCCTTTCCAAAATTGTTAACAGTCACCTCTACAAATGCCTCATCTTCCCTGACATTCCTCAATTGATAATGCAAACGAAATCCAGATATCAAGATCATATGAAACTTTATTTAGGACGACAAGCAGTGTCCACCTAATATTAAGCACAGAATGATATATAATTCTCCAAATGAAATGAAAGCTGAACGTAGCAAGAAGCATCAAAGGAAGTGAGACTTTTAAACTACCTCCTTGTTACAGAGCTGACAGCTGGGAATGGTGGCACAGAGAGAAGGATGGAAAGCCAAAAGTTCAAGCCCGAACTAGGCAACTTAGTGACTCAGCAAGACCCCGTTTCAAAGTAAAAAATAAAGGAATTGGAGATGTCGTTCAGTGTGAAAGCCCTGGGTTCAATGTCCAGTGAAGGGGGCGGAGAGAGCTGTTACAGCTGCTCCCCACTGCCCACAGAAATTCTTTTACAGGTCAAGTCATGAAAGTGTTTAGCAGCTGGGACCCAGTGTGAGCTCCTGAACATTCCCGCCTTCCCTTCCTCCTGACCTCATTCTCCCATCCACTACCGGAATCCCCCGCAGAGCTGCCTACGCCTTGCAGCTCCTTTCCCGCCTCTATACTTTCGCACATCTGGATTCCACTTCCTCAAATGCTCTCCGCTGAGATCCTCGAGCAAATTCTAAGCCGACCATCACCACCCGTTCACCCGGCTTCTACGCAAGCGCCTGACTTGTACACAAGCATCCTGATCACCCTCCATGAGTGAACCTGTCTCAAAGTGGGAAATGTACCTGCTGACAACTCCAAAAAGCGTGGGAAGAACCTGCCGAAGGAAAGACGCTCGCGGACTGGCTGAAGAGCTCCTAACCGGGCGCGCGCTCAGCCTGTATCGGCCTCAGTCTCTTGCCCGCCGAGGGGAAGAAAGATTTTCAGAGGCTGGGAGTTGCCCAAAGAGGGAACTGATGCCACTAGCTAAAAGTGCGGGATAGAGCCCGTCCACGCCCTGCAACTCAACTGAACTAGCACTCCTCCTCACCTCACAAGACACGGCCGGCAGCAACTCTGCTTTACGGCACCGAAGGCAACTGCCGCAAAAGGGGCCGTCAAGAGCAGAGCCGCGGACCCGGGCCCGGGGGGTGTCGGGAAAGTGTCTCCGGAGGCTCTCGGCGTTGGTTCGCCCGGTTTCCCGGAGCTTCCTCGCTGTGTTTACTGAGACTTAACGCTTTTCTCTTGTAAAACCCGGACACAGCGAAGACCTTCTCATGTACTGCCTAGGTAACAGCGGCGCCGTGAGGCAGTGAAAGCTTTTAGAAAACCCTGTCAGTGGACGAAGTGGCACCAGCTGAGCTGTCTGCCTCAGTGCCTGAGGCCACCAGATAGGTTACCCAGTGCCAGGTACCTGTAAATTTTAGATTAAGTGATTTTAAGCAGAGAGGGAGTCAGGACAACTTCCTTAATCCTGGCAGGTTGTCGTATGGCAAACTCGTCCTCATGAGAAACTTGAAGCAAGTTTAGGAGATTAAAAGAATACCAACTAATGACTGAGGCTGGAACGGCTGCAGCTAATTTTTACAGAGATGAAAGGAGACTGACAGCGTTTTATATTGCTCATGAGGACGACTTTCCTGCGTGACACCCAATCTCCGGCAGACCGTTTTTATCCATTTGAAGGCTGGAAACAATTATTGTGTAAGTACCGTGCGCTAACCGTTTGTGCCACTGGAGCTCCAAATAATGAATAGGTATGTTAATTCGGGATTTTTGGAGACAGGGTCTTGCCCTGTACTTCAGGCTATACTTGTATCCTCAGGTTCACTATGTAACCCAGCCTGGCCCCAAAGTCGCGTAGTCCTCCTGCCTCAGCCTCTAAAGTGCTAGAATTCCAGGCGTGTGTCACCACATACGGCTTGTTGTGGATTTCTGAAAACTAAAGAAGTCATTTTAAACTTTTTACAAAAATTACTTTGAGCCTGTAGAAACTGTTAGTATTCCTTTTTTTAAATTGTATCACAGAAAATAGGAACTCTACCTTACATCCTAATTATCAACTTTATCAGCTTTTATTTTGCCTCCTAGAAATTTTCTGTATATACACAATATTACTATAAGTGTCCTTACTCCTCAGTGTACTTAAAACTACTATATAGATGATAGGGTTTTTTTGTTTTGTTTTGTTTTTTGAGACAAGGTCTCACTATAGTTCAGGCTGGCCCTGAGCTATGGAGCCCAGGCAAGCCTCGAATTCAGCAATCCTCCTGCCTCTGCCTCCTAAATGCTGGGGTTACAGGCGTGAGCCACCATGCCCAGCAGTTTTTTTTTAAAAATAATGACAAGAAGAAAGTAATACAGTAGTACATAAATTTATGGGACGATTGGACATAGGTACCAGCTAGAGGAACCTAAATGGGAATCGTAAAGTATCGAACAGTAAAAGCTGATTGAAACATATCTAACAGATTAAAGTTCTTGGAGGTAGGGTTGTAGGTAAGTGGTGTGCTTGCCCAGCATGCATGATTTTCTGTGTTAATATGGCCAGAACCACCAGCACCAAAAATAATAATAATCTTCAGTTTATGATGACTCCGTAAATATAAAACCCAGCCACTACTGAAGTCTGCCAGGGCAACCATCTTTTTCTTTGAAACTTGATAAAGAAAAACACAAAGAAATAAAGCATTTAACTTGCCTTCTATCAATATGCTAGTTTCCAGGTAATTAAGATTGACAGATTATCATTTTTTCTAACAGAAAGGTTAACAAGCATCAGGAAATGACAAAAGTAAAGTGAAAGATAAGACACTTTATAATAGACATGTTAGGCTAATACTGCCTAAACCCAAAGATCAATTTTTAAGTATCACTAAATGTGTGACGAGACGTCATGTACTTCCTGATGTGATAGTACACAGCACCATATGTGTAGGATTATCACTCAAAAACCGAGCCTACATTTAATGAAAACTCTAGATCTAAAACAATGAATAGAGACACAATCAGCTAAATTTATAATGTGGGACATTCCATAAGACCAGTGTCCCAGTTTCTCAATGTCATTTAAATGGAAATGGAAACTACTACAAAATCAGATAACCAAATGCAAAGTGTAGCTCTTGTGTGGATCCTGATTTGAATAAACCAACCATAAAAAGACATTTTTGAGACAACTAGAATCTTATTCTGCACTGTGTCATTAGGTGACAGTAGAAAATCAATGAATGTGGCTGTTTTCCTAAAAAGCTATGTACTGCAATACTTAGAAATGAAATTTTAAATGACACAAACATGACAAAATGTTAACTTATAGTCTAGGTGAAGCCTAAATGTTATAATCCTCTACTTTTCTGTGCTTGGCAGTTACAAGTAAAAGTTCCTAGAAAAGGGAAAACTTAAGTTTTTAGAAGTAAACATTTCAGATGCATAGCAAACTTGTTCTGCATAAACCTTAAAAATGCAGTTATAGTAGATTATACTGATCAATCTTTTAAGTCAGTACTGGAATGTTTTTCTTAACATAAAAAAACAGACATAATACATCATCTATAATTTGTTTCTGTACCATGAATCAGAACTTACAAATGAGGAAACTCAATGAACTCAGTCCTGATTTTTGGGGGGTAGGACAATCCTTCATCATTTATAATTGTCTTGAACACAACTAACTTGTAGGGACTTTTCAGAGGTAGGTATGAAATGGAAATGCAGAGATAAGGGACTTTGGGGTTCACAAGCCCAAAACCTTTTGGAATATATGGCTGGAGATTAAAAGATAACCTATACAGCCTCATATACACCTGCAGTATATTCTTTTTTCAGAATGGATTTTGAGAAGAGGCCTATACATGTCCTAGAGCATCCTTCCAGCTGATGAGGGAAGAATTCTGAGGTAGTGGCTATCTAGTCTAGAAGAAGGCAGAAGAACTCCAAGTAAAACAATCACTTGGATGTACAAATTGGATATCCATATGCATAAGTACAAGTTTTTCATTCCATTCAGAGCCATGCATGTGGAAATCAAATCAAGATCCTGTCTAACTCAAGTCTGTGTATGTGCAGACACTCATGTGCCATACTGCTGGACACCTTCCTAATGGTATATCCTTTTATCAACTGTGAAGGCTTATGTGAAAGTCCTGTATCAGTCCTTGTGCAAGATGGGCACAATTAATAAAATACATAATTAGTGCTATGCAGTGTAATTAATAAGGAAAAATCTGGACAGGAAAATAAGAGTGCAACTTGTTCTGATTTTGATTGTCTTACTACCAGAATGTATGCCAACCTATGACATTCCTGAGAAATATAATGATTAGGCATGTTTCATTTATTTTCCTACACTGCTCTGTATAAAACCATAGCTATTAGCAACATGCACATTTTTACATTTCAGTTAAAATTTAAAATTCAGTTGCTCATTACATTAGTCATTAGTTGCCTGTGGTTAGTGACCATAATATTAGCACAAGTACAGGCTTTTTTCATTATTACATAAAAATCATCTTAACACTGTTCTAAAATGTTTTGGGCAAAAGGATTAGGACTTTTAAGTATTCTCATTCCCACAAATAATGTAGATTTTAAATAAAAGTTGATCAAGCACTGATGCAAAAGAAAATGAAAAAAGTTTAATTTTTACTTGAGATATTCCTGGTACTTTTGTAAAAACAGAGACATTCTATACACAACATACAATCATCTCAATATACAAGTTATTCCACATCGAATACCCTACTTTCAAGTCAAAAAACACTTAAAAGGCTTTGTATCATTTATAAGGAAAATGAGGCCATGTGCTTATTAAAACACTTTTTCAGCACTGTATACATATGTATCTTGTAAATGGTCTTCAAACTTCAGAGGTTAAACCTGAGGAGTTAAGATTTTTATTATCACAAGTGCATAGCAAAACCATGTTCAATAACAGACAAAACCAAAATCTATTTTTAAGATAACTTGTAAACCTTTTAATAAATACAAGCAAAACAAAATATCAGGAGAGACAATTAAAAAATATCTATGTTAACCAACAAGGTTTTAAAATGCTTTGTCTTTTGTTTAAATAACCCAAATAGTGTTGTGAAATGTTCATCTCACATCACTTATCCAGTAACAATAAATTGCTGAATCATTAGGCTAGAAAGGAATAATTAGGTCAAATTCATTCTATGTATGTGGCACTGAACAGTCTTAATCCAAAGTGCAAATTCCTGGGTGGAAAAGTAGCTTATTTATTTATACTATTATTCTACAGTGATACTGACACTAATACTGTGGGAGAACTTTTATTACTCTCATCTTTAAAACAGAGGATTATAAATAGACCATGAATCATGCACAAACTAAATTTTAAAGGACATTTTAATAGGTTTTTAAATTGTTTGAAATCACTGGTGATACCACTTTAAGAACATGCCGTATCAAAGTGGCATCTAAAAGTATCCAAACAAGTCCATTATTAACTAAAAATAACAACCTACATTTATATAGCACTTTACTTTTGCTCAAACAAGTTTCACATATTCCATTCATTTTATTCCTCACAACAGCCCTGTGAGATAGGCAGAATGTTACAATTATTTTAAGTAAGGCAATAGAGGCCCAAAGGTGACAAATCATTCAAAGGTCACAGATAACTAAGGTAACTAATTTAACTAATTTAAAATATTTTAAAAGAAATTATGCAAAAATCTTTATATTATATACAGAGATTTTAGAGACTAGTAGCTTTAATATAAATTACTACAAAACTTTAGCTATTATATACCTTACGGTATCAGTTTCAAATTTGATTTTTTAAAGAGTCTCCCTTAAAAGGTGAAATAGACTCAGTGCTTTGGTACCTGAGAAGTATTTGAAATGTTGAAAAAAGATGGATTCTCAATAGTTCTATACTCTCCAAAAAGTTCCAATATTAATAAAAATCCCTTTACCAAATCACTGACAAAAATTAGTAAAAACTCAATAAGCTCCAGTCCAAAGCAAACACATCCACCAACATTCTTCCCTCCATACTGTGAAATCTTCTGAACGTTCATTCCTACGGACCTTATGCTGACTACATACCATTAAGAAAACATTTTAAATGAACATAGTTTAAACAAATCAAAAGGCAGTATGTTATTTTAACCCACAAAGAACAAATATTCTTACTTTAATAATTGGGTAGTCTGAGAAAAGTGCTATGGCAATTTTTGTTACTTATTTATTAAGTCAATACTAATCCTATATGGCATGTCCAATAATCTTTTAAAGGAAAAAAAAGGTAACTAAATTTAGTTCATTTAAACTCCAACTAATTCAAGATTGTTTAGGTTATATATTCAACAAAGCTATCATGTCTGACATCAGAATCACAAATAATAAAGTGTAAATACTGTTAAGACATACTAAAACTACACTGAACATGAGGTAATCTTGCTGTGATGATTCAGAATGTATTTATGATCTCTTATAATACTTCAGTGCTGGCATTATGAAGTATACATTTTGGTTAAAAATAAATAATTTTATCCACTTCTCTGAAAGACTATTTCTAGTATAAAACTGAAATCAAGAAAGTTCTCTAGACTTACATTATGTGACTATATGAAAATGAAGCAGTTATACTGTATGCCATTCAAAGGCTTAAGTAAGCTCTAGCAAATTTGTCTTTTTTTTTTTTTTTTTTTTTGAGATAAGGTCTCGCTTTGTAGTTCAGGCTGGCTCTGAGCCAGGAAAGCCTCAAACTCAGCAATCCTCCTATCTCTGCCTCCCGAGTGCTGGGATTACAGACGTGAGCCACCATGCCCGGCACTATGGTATGTGGTATGTATTGATTGCTGGTGGGCGTGAGTCACCACGCCCAGCACTGTATGTGGTTACCAGGGATCGAACTCAGGACCTTGCACTTGCGAGGCAGGCGCCGGAACCACTAACCCTCCGGCCCAAATTTGTCTTTTTTAAACTTCTGACCTCTTAGCGAAACATTTTAAAGATGTAGTTGTCTCTATCACACTACTCAAAGCTGTAAAACCATACAATAAACTTCACTAGTTTTCAAAATGTGAAGAGAGTAATCATGTTTCAACTGGCATTTCACAGACACTTATATTTGTTGTATAAATAAGCCAATGAACACTGATGTAAAATGTTTATTTTTTTAAAAAGTGAATTATGATGATTTGAAAACAGTCAACTTTTTTTTTTTTTTTTTTTGCTTTTTGGAGACAGGGTCTCGCTTTGTAGTTCAGGCTGGCCCTGAGCTCACTATGGTGCCCAGGCAAGCCGCCGCGAACTCAGCAATCCTCCTGTCTCTGCCTCCCGAGTGCTGGGAGAAAACAGTCAACTTTTAAAGCTTGGAATCACACAATTCATACTAAGAAGTCAGAAATTAACATTCTTTGGAATAATTTTCCAAATACCTTTTCCAATTTTTTCTAAAAAAATGACTATATTTTTAAAGAAGTAAATATAGAAAAATTAATTTTAGGCAAGTCATGAAATAGGATATATTAAAGATTTAATGACATTCTTTTATTATTTATACCACCAAGGATCAGTTACAAAAAGTCAAATTATACATGATGTTGTTCGTGTGTTAATTTCATAAATGAGAAAATAACTGTAACCTAGTATGTCTCTATATGTAATGTAGAGAGGAAATTACTGTTTGCCAAACAAAGTAGGTCAAATTTAACTGGGTAGCTGTAGTTCATGGTTTGTCAAAATGGTACAGATGCCATCAACTAAACCCAAATACAGACAGACATTTCCTTAATACTTTTGTTTACCTATATACCTGGAACACTTAAAGAACTATTTATATTAGCTTCCTATGTGCATTAGTTATTAAATTCTTGGCATGTATATACATATTTACCACAAGTTAATGATGTGACAATCAGCTGAAAGAGTCAAAATGAATTGTAAAAAAAGTTCTTTTTCTAAAGTGCTTAAGGCAGCTTCTTAATTTCTCTATCCAGTTCAATAAAACTGGCTTGGGATTCAACTGCTAAAGGGGAAATGCAATGCCAAATGCACGTTTTATAACACATAATTTTGTGCACCAATGACATATCCATTGCAGTCAACCTCTCATGCATTTCTTTATAGAAAGCAGCCATATTTGACTGTCAAAGCAAAAGCTAAGTTAGACAAGTAAAGAATGTTTGAAAGGGTTTACCAACTTTCCACAATGTATTCAGTTAAGCAAAACAGCTCCATCTTTTTAACTCAAATTTCAAGAAGAACACTATAATGAAGTTAGTAGTTACCTTAGTTTGAGACTATTTAAATAGGCACTAAATTATTTTTTAGTTTGAAAATAAAGATGACAAATCTGTTTAACTTAATGACTAGACTTAAACATTCTAAAACTAAACACACATCTTTAAATTTTAGGTACCTTTAAAAAGAAGCAGAGAGAGAGAGAACCTAACAGATTCTTATTTTTGAAGTAACAATAGTATAGTTCAATCCCAAGAATTATACATAATGAAAACTTGGGCTCTGGATTGATTGAATTTATACTTATTACTGCAAAGCTGCTGGGGAATGAGGCCTTCCAGAGAAATTATACATTCCACAAGTGAATATTAAAAATTGTGTATGAAAATGTTCAAATGATGACATGAGCACAGTGAAAAATAATATGTAGTCCTCGACCACGATTAATATTTCTTTTCCTCCACACCCTGGCTATAGAAGGCCCTCACCACTGTATTATACCACTCTCTTGGCTTTGATATCAGTTGATACTGCCTGGGGCATGGAGCAAGAGCATGCTTAGAGGAAAAAGGCACTGAAATAACAAGAAGACACATTACATAAGATGTAATAGTAAAAAAATCTATACTACAATATCTGGCTTTTTCTGTGTCATTTTTGCTAAGATATACTGTGTAGCTACTCAGAGCAACTCCACTAGATCACTTCTTTCAGGTGTGAATTTATGAAAAGATATAGACCAAGTAAGTCCTGGAACATAGTCCTACAATAAGAAACAAAATATCTAAAAATTTCTTTCAAAATTGGAACAAAAATATAATTTTTGCAGAATCAAACTATTAACATACTTCATTCTCTAAACTGCTTTATATATATATATATTTTTTTTTTTTTTTTGAGACAGGGTCTCGCTTTTTTGTAGTTCAGGCTGGCCCTGGGCTCACTACGTAGCCCAGGCAAGGCTCGAACTCAGCAATCCTCCTGTCTCTGCCTCCTGAGTGCTGGGATTACAGGCGTGAGCCACCACGTCCGGCTAAACTGCCTTATATTCTTTAAAAGTACCAATATAGTGCAGATATTTTCCTTTGGGAAAAATAATACCCTAGATCAAATAAAATTGCTGATTTAGATTTTATCAATGGAACAAAAGGCCATATTAGATTTTCAAAGGGAATGAGCTATTAGTATTATACAGGTCTTCACCCAGAAAGTAACTTATGGGTCAGAGATTTAGCTCAGTGGTTCCAGTGCCTGCCTCACAAGCGCAAGGCCCTGAGTTCGATCCCAGTAACCACATACAATGCTGGGCGTGGTGACTCACACCCACCAGCCATCAATACCACATACCACAGTGCCAGACGTGGTGGCTCACGCCTGTAATCCCAGCATTCAGGAGGCAGAGGCAGGAGGATTGCTGAGTTCACGGTGGCTTGCCTGGGCTACATAGTGAGCACAGGGCCAGCCTGAACTACAAAGCGAGACCCTGTCTCAAAAAAAAAAAAAAAAAAGAAAGTAACTTATGAGCAGCAGTGACTTGTTAGGGGAAAGTTGCCATGTATAGTACTTAACACAAGAATGAAAGAATAAGAGAAATTAAAAATTTCAAAAATTAATAAAAATAGATTTCCTTAAAATGTTCAAGAAATTCTTAAATACTATATAGACTTAGTTTGGCTCAAAGAACTTCAATTAAAATATTTTAATCAACTCTTTCAGAATAGATTATTTTTCTGCTCACTAGTCACACATTTTACTTATTTAATATACTTCCCTTAAATTGGGTTTAGAAAGAACTGTGGCCCCTTTGGAAAACATGAATGCAACAAAAGGACTGAGGGAAAAAAAAAATCTTCTGAATGTATGTTATGTAAAACCCATGTGCCAGTTAAATCCTACATATGCAGATATTTTTCAAAAGTAACTGTTTAAACCATTCCACATCTTTTCAGAATACTTGTAGGCATCTCTTTTATTACCTATTTTTCTTAGATAAAAGTTGAGTGTTGTATGATTTTCTGCCCTTCGTATAACCTTAACAATGTACTTTTATTCCTATTAATAATGTTAAAAATCAGCAATTTATAACCTGTGGTACAGGAGACTGAACATACTGAGCTACATCCCCAGCCCTTTTTAAAGACATTTCACTTTGAGACATGATATCACTAAGCTGTCCAGGCTGGGCTCAAACTTTTTATCCTTCGACGTCAGCCTCCCACAATACTGGGATTAGAAGCATGGGCCACTGTACCTGGCCCACAGACAACTATTAAAAGTGGAATTTAACTAGATAACAAAGTTAGAAAACATACAACTTTAAAAATTTTTACCCATAACCCAAAGTGAAAAAATGAAGTCTAAGCACAGCAACATGTAAAGAGTATCCCATTATCACTGTATTAATACAGAGGACACAAAATTGAAATTTGGGTGGTTTTAAGCTGTATAAACTTTTTTACCCACTCTATTTTGACTTATAACCGCCAGGGAAATCTCACAATATTCTGGAAAGGAGAAAATGATAAATAAGTCAATTTAGCAAAAGTCAACCTATTTTTAGTAGAAATATCATTTTAAGAACTTTTCTATCATCCTTGATAATTTCGATTTTCAGGCAACCTTAGGGGATGATGCATTTTTTAATGTTCACTGTAAGAGCTGAATAATAGGTAGTTGTGAGTCAGAAAAGAGAATGTAAGGAAAAAAGAAAGCAAGTTTTAAAAGCTTTTGTTCCAGGCCCTAGGATGAGAATATATAATTAAACATATTAGAAGAGCAGAAGTAATCTAAGAAACACAAAAATGAGTTTCTATGTGAGTATTTAAACACTGCATTTTTCCCTATTTACTCTTAAGATATCAGTTTCTCGCTGGATAACTGTTTGCTTTATGATCTTGCACATTGGGTTCCTGCAAGCGCTTCAAACTAGATGTTTAAGCTGAGATTCCAGGCCTGAATGCAGAACAGAGCCAAACCTGACTTCCACTGCTCACAAATTTCTATGATTAGTAAGCCCACAGAAAATGCCACTCAACTGAGGGGGGAAACATTCCGAGTGGGCATTACTGAGTCACATTGTTCAGACTACTAGCTGAACCAGTCATTCCATTTTCACTTTTCTGAAGAGTTCTCACAGCACTTGGAACCTGCATTCCCGTACTCAAAGAAAGTCCACCACACCAGACCTAAGAAAAGACAAAAACAAAGTCTTTCAGATTTTGAATAACATTAGAATTTCCATGGCTCTTAAAATTTGAAGAACAAAATGCTTCATATGTGAGTATCAATAAGGCCCAAACTGATAGCCAATATGAGAACTGAGAGAAAGCAGAGAGGCTAACCCAAGATTCTTGAACAACCAAACAGATCAAAGAAATCTTTGTGGTAGGAAAAGCCACTGAAACTGCAGGGTACTCAGGCTACAGAAATAAAGCAGCCATTGTGAATGATAGCCCTTAAAACCAAGGTAAGTATTCACAGAACCAACTTCCTTACCCTGATTACTGCTTTTAGTTTTGATAATGACATACTGATTAAGGAACCTAAATTCCACTGTTAACATGGTTAAAAACTGTAAGCTTTTATCCTAGCTTGTTACCAATAAGAACTCATACAATGCTTTAAAGAAGATTTAAAAGAAAAATGCAAATGACAACATCCACATGCACTTGCTATGTTCCATTAATTATTACTAATATGAAAGAGATTATGAAACATGTAACTTCTTTGCTTGTGAAACAAAGTACTACAATAAATTTATATAATCAAGTGATTTAAAAGTATGAAAATAGAGCAGACAGAAATTTAAAGCAATGAAAATTGTAGAAGCAGTCTCACTTTCAATTCTATTCTAACATGTTCAGTATTTGCTAAGTAGAATATTAGCTCTGACCTGTGAAATTTATAACTGTATAATTTACATTCTAAATTTTCAACTAGCAGGTTGAATAATAATAAACCCTTAAAATATAAAAGCAATTCAGGTTATAAAATTGCTATCAGTAAATTACTTTTGGTAATAAAATATTAACATAATGTATAAAAATATTTATTCAAAATATGTAGTATAAAAGTGCAAAAACTAATAAAAGGAGAAAATATTTTTTTTTTTTTTGAGACAGGGTCTCACTTTGTAGTTCAGGCTGGCCCTGAGCTCACTATGTAGCCCAGGCAAGCCTTGAACTCAGCAATCCTCCTGCCTCTGCCTCCCAGGTGCTGAGACTACAGGTATGACCCACCATGGCCCGCACTGTACTATGTGGTACTGTTTGCTGGTGGGCACCACACCTAGCTTTGTGTTATGTGGCTACCAGAGATAGAACTCAGAACCTTGTGCTTGATAGGCAGATACTAAAACCCCAACCCTCAAGAAAGGTATTTTTAAAGTAAACAGTTCTACAAGAATCAGATATCCATGTGTAAAAAAAGACCCTAAAGCATACCATATACAAAAAAATTAACTCAAAATGGACCGTAGGCAGCACTCGGGAGGCAGAGACAGGAGGATTGCTGAGTTCGAGGCTTGCCTGGGCTACATAGTGAGCTCAGAGCCAGCCTGAACGACAAGCAAGACCCTGGCTCAAAAAACAAAACAAAACAAAACAAAAAAAAGGACCATAGGCTTAAAACATAAAACTATAAAACTTGAGAAGGAAATGAGAGGATATTTTTGTAAAGTTGTGTTAGAAGTACTGTCCATAAATGTTTAAAAGTGGGTAAACTGTACTTCATATCAACAGGAAAAACTTTGCTCTGATAGGAAAAAATGAGAATTAAGTTGTGTCATATACTGGTACAAATTCTCAATGTTGAGTGTGATCATGATGTGTATATAAAATGTACCAATAAAATCAATAAAAAACCACTCTGAAATAGAAAGAAGACAAGTTATAACTTCATGGAAAGTATCTTCAAAACATATAAGTAATAAAGGACTTATAAATTCATAACTTTAAAGAAGTCTTAAAACTTGATAATTAAGAAACACCCTAAAACCAAAGGATTTTAACATACTTTACAAAAGAAATTCAACAAATGGAAAATAAGACCATCAAAAAATGTGCAATGTAATCATAGATATTAAAATGGCTTCAGGACAACAAGAAAAATCTAGCAATACCAAACAATTGCAAGGATATAAAGAACTCTCATATAGTGCCAGTAACATAAAAATGGTAGAACCATTTTGAAAAATATTTCGATATAAAGTTAAACATACATTTTCAATGTAACCCAGCAACACTACCCAAGAAAAATGAAAACATATGTCTGGTCACACAAAAACTCGTGTGAATGTATCGTGGCATTACTCATAATTCCCCTAAACTGGAAAGAACCCAAATATTCTTCAACTTGTGATCAGTGAATAAACTGTGGTACATACATGTAAGAAACACTACTCAGCAGTAAAAAAGTGAACTGACACAAATACAGCAATATGGATGAATTTCACATGCATTGTCCCACACAATCAAGGGACAATCTACCATCTATCTACCATACCACGATGTCACATTCTGGAAAAGGCACAACTTCAATGACTAAGAATTATTAACTAGATAGCAGGGTTGGATGTGATGGGAAGGTTCCAGTTACAAAGGAACAAGAAGTAATTTTCCAGAGTGTTGGAAATGTTGTAGATCTTGACATAGTGGTGTTTCTACAATTACATGCATTTGTCAAAATCCACAGAAAAGCACAATAATTGAAAATTTGTTAACAATTAACATTCATTTACTTAATAAAAGTAAACTTTGGGCCAGACATTTAGCTCAGTGGTTCCGGCACCTGCCTAGCAAGCACAAGGTCCCGAGTTCAATCCTTGTGATGACCACATACAACAATGCTGGGCGTGGTGACTCACGCCCACCAGCAATCAGTACCACATACCACAGTGCCAGGTGTGGTGGCTCACGCCTGTAATCCCAGCACTCAGGAGGCAGACAGGAGGATTTCTGAGTTCCAGGCTTGCCTGGGCTACATAGTGAGCTCAGAGCTAGCCTGAACTACAAAGCAAGACCCTGTCTCAAAAAAAAAAAAAAAACATCTAAGGGGGCTGGAGATTTAGCTAAGTGGTTCCAGTGCCTGCCTAGCAAGTGCAAGATCCCTGGTTCAATCCCCGGTAACCACATACAACAATACTGGGTGTCCTGACTCACGCCCACCAGCAATCAGTACCACATACCACAATGCTGGGTGTGGTGGCTCACACCTGTAATCCCAGCACTCAGGAGGGAGAGGCAGGAGGATTGCTGAGTTCAAGGCTTGCCTAGGCTACATAGTGAGCTCAGGGCCAGCCTGAACTACAAAGCAAGACCCCGTCTCAAAAACAAAACAAAAAAAGTAAACATTTACTTTTCTAGTATATTGTTACTAAACTGAGTACGAAGTAAACCTTCATTGAAGAAAAACAGTTTAAAATAATTTCCTGAAGCATTTTATGACACTAGATGTGTAACTGCAGTTTCATCATTTGGATCAAAACGATGAATAAACTCAGTACGTACCTACATCCAATTGAGTCAAACTTAAATATTAATTTTTTATAAAAATACATATAAGGCTGGGCTGGAGGGTTAGCTCAGTGGTTCCGGCGCCTGCCTCGCAAGCGCAAGGACCTGAGTTCGATCCCCGGTAACCACAAATAATGCTGGGCGTGGAGACACGCCCACCAACAATCAACACCGCATACCACAATGCCGGGCGTGGTGGCTCACGCCTGTAATCTCAGCACTCAGGAGGCAGAGACAGGAGGATTGCTGAGTTCGCGGCGGCTTGCCTGGGCACCATAGTGAGCTCAGGGCCAGCCTGAACTACAAAGTGAGACCCTGTCTCAAAAACAAACAAAAAACAAAAAAAAAAAAAACCCAGCAAAAACTACATCTAAGCTGACTGAGGACATAGCTCAGTGGCAGCATGCCTGTCTGGCAGTTGCAAAGTCCTAAATTCAATCCTTGGTACTGCAAAAGAAAAAACAAAAACAAACCAAAAAAAACCCACCTAAGAGTTGGGAAAAAACACTTTTCTTACTTCCATGTGGTAAATACTTAGCCTTTGATTAATCAATTTGAAAAAACAGACAGAAATACATAATACAGCAGAGGTTTGTGGCGAGGCTTAAGAAAAAGGAAACAGCCCGGTTAGGATTTTGAAGTATTTTTGCTAAAGAATTAAGTATATTCACTAATCAGTTTTATCTTTTTAATGAAAAACTGGGAATCTTGGCTTCTAGTATTGTTTTAGACTTAACATTTTAGATTATCTAGAATAAGAAATTATCACTAACTGTGAGATTTTATAAAGAACTGTATTTCAAACCTCGTGTATCCTAAATATTTTCTCTTCATACTGCAGAATTATACTTAGGGGAAGAAAACATATCCAAATAGTATACAAAGTCTGCACTTGAAATACACCCTTCTGATTTTATAGAGGTAACCCCAAATTAAGGAAAGCTCCAGCAAAATAATGGTGACCTTAGCTGGGTTCTAGAACTCCAAACACTAGCCTGGCTTTATGGAGATATTCATGTTAAGGCACTGGAAGCAGAAATAACATTTGCTTTAAAAAATTAAAATCATGTTTCATTTTGTGTAAAGAAATGTGAATTTTCTTCTATAAATCAGCCTGCAACTAAGCAAACCTGAAATTATGTAAATGAAATCACCCTAGATGAAAATCACCTACATAAACAAATAAATCAGAATGGATACACTATGATATAGCCATAAAAAAGAAAATTATACAGCCATAGAATGAATTATAATGACATAGAATATGTAAATCTGGCAATGCTGAGCTAAATAGTGTCTGATTCCATGTATTTAAAGTTGAGTAGGACACACAGTGAACTTATGGTAATAAAACTCAAGTTAGAGGGCCAGGGATTTAGCTCAGTGGTTCCAGCGCCTGCCTTGAGAATGCAAGGTTCCAAGTTTGATCCCTGGTACCAATAAATAGATACATAGGCAGATGTAAAGATATAATGAAATTCTTCTAAAGACAGACAGACAGATATAATGAAATTCTTCTAAAATCACTCAAGATACTGTTTACCCTTTGGAGAAAGGAAACTAAAGACTGGAAATGGGCAATGAGCTTCCTAGGTTCTTGTAATGTCCCATTTCTTGTTATAAGTGCTAGCTTCAAAAGTAAGTGCAGTCCTGTGGAAACTCATAAATCAAATGCTTATCATCTGTGTGCCTTTATGTATTATATTAACACTAGTTATTCTTCAGTGAAATGCCCCAAAAAAGAGAAAACCACATATGTTGGAGAGGGCAGACTGGGGAAAGAGAATGGATATGAATAAAAGTTGAGATAGTTTGCTTCTACAAGTAACAGCACAGATTATTCTCCTTAGAGTTACCATGCCAAGTAAAATATAAACTACGTACTAACCATGAAACCAGGTAGTACTGGCTGTGTAAATTTTGTCTTAAAGGAATACAGCAACTGTTTTGAGTTTGCATCATAGAAAGAAAGTTGACCTAAAAGGAAAGAATAAAAAATCCTAATTTATTACACAAACAATTATAACATCTGATTAATTCTAATAGATAATTATGCAAAAATATAGAACATACTTTAAATTTTACTTTCAGATTGTTAAATCCATTATTCGACTCCCCACTGCTCAAGTCCTTTGTACCAATCATTTAACATGTGTTAGGTCTTCCTAAGTTAACAGCACTGTGCAGGCACTAAAAATCTAATTGTTAAAAAAGAGAGAGAGAGATGGTTGTGCCTTATGCTGCATAAAGACTGCTCATTAAAGATCTTATGTGGTGCTGGGAAGTAACTCAGTGACACTCGCTTGCCTGGCAAGCACTAAGTCCTGACTTCAATCTCTGGTACTACAAAAGAAGTCATTATCTGTGCTTATGATCTCTTTCATTTTAACCATTTATTTTCTAATACTAGATTACTATTGCTAGATTACTATAGTTTTCTAAGATGTATAAAGCCACCCCTTGACACAACTGTAAATTATTTTTCAAGACTTTCAGAAATGAACTCATACTGTATCTTCTCCCTGCTGTACCTATGCTCGAGGCCAATGATAACGAACCTTTTAGCTTTCAGTAATAATAGAGGGCTGTGGCACATGTGCCATAGGTTCATATTATTTTCACTGTAACCTTTGTGGAATTACAGAGTAAAGGAAAGAAGAGAAAAAATAAGCAAATGCTATCCTGCTAGTTAAAAACGGAAAAAAGTGCCCCTTCTAATTTGCCATTTATTTGGAGGAAATGGCTTATCTGTAAAATTAGTAAAATAGAATGTAAAAAAACTAACATATCACTAAAATAAAATCAAGCCAAAATTAATTTTTTTCTTCTTTTTCAGTGATTAAGTTGACAATTCATGAAATTATCTGTACCCAGTGTTACTTAAATGATGAAATTTGGTATTATTATGTTAAATTTTTTTTTTTTTTGAGACAGGGTCTCGCTTTGTAGTTCAGGCTGGCTCTGAGCTCACTATGTAGCCCAGGCAAGCCTCGAACTCAGCAATCCTCCTGTCTCTGCCTCCCGAGTGCTGGGATTGCAGGCGTGAGCCACCATGCCTGGCACTGTGGTATGTGGTATTGGTTGTTGGTGGGTGTGAATCTCCACGCCCAGCATTGTATGTGGTTACCAGGGATCGAACTCAGGACCTTGCGCTTGCGAGGCAGGCGCCAGAACCACTGAGCTAACCCTCTGGCCCATGTTAAAATATTTACTTAGAAAGAAACTAGAGAATTAATTTTGTAACATAGTTCAATATTTTATCATCTTCAATGTTTTTATAATTAGGTAACCTTGGAGAAGATACTTATCCAGTACAAAAAAATCTTAAGAAATTTTTCAAAAGATAAATTTTCAAAATCTTCTAAGTTAAAATTTTAAAATGATAAGGATAAATGTTACCATTCTCTTCTTGAAGTACAAACAATAAGAATCAACTCTAGGGCCGGAGGGTTAGCTCAGTGGTTCCGGTGCCTGCCTTGCAAGCGCAAGTCCTGAGTTCAATCCCTGGTAACCACATACAATGCTGGGCGTGGTGACTCACGCCCACCAGCAATCAATACCACATACCACAGTGCCGGGCGTGGTGGCTCACACCTGTCATCCCAGCATTCGGGAGGCAGAGACAGGAGGATTGCTGAGTTCCAGGTTTGCCTGGGCTCCACAGTGAGCTCAGGGCCAGCCTGAACTACAAAGCAAGACCCTGTCTCAAAAAAAACAAAAACAAAAACAATCAACTCTAAATTTCCTAATCTAAGAAAGTAGATGCAATAGAATTTTGTGAAAAAAGTTATAGTATCAGTATAGGCCAACAGGGTGTGTTAACAAAACTATTAACTCATACTTCTAGAAACGGTGTTGCCACCTCATCTTCTATTCTGGTCCTTCTAAGAATCAGCCTTTAAGAAAGACACTGAACACTGTGTATAACAATAGGAGATTATAAGTGTTTGGAAAAATTAAGCTGTAAAAGGAACAGCTAGTAACAAAGAATGTGGAGTTCAAAAACACCCCCAAAAGTAGTTCTAGTTTTTAACAAATAAAAATTACCATATAAATAAGGAGTATAAGGAAACACAATTTTCTTTTTATTCAGGTGGCAAAGCTTAAGTCTCAGCAGGTACAGAGATAAAGGAAATCCATTTTAGAAAAAGCCAACCAAGACCTGCTCAACAGCCAGGCTTCTGTCTTACAAAATAAACTTCATATTAAAAAGTTCAGTCCATGAGTGGCAACTCCCTGCAGAGACAGTTAATAAGGATTTTATATTTTGTAGCAGATGGATTGGGTAATTTCTAAGGTCTACTCCAACTCAGAAAAATCTGACTCCACCACTCAAAACAAGCATGTAATAAAACAGTAAGGAAAGCAAAATTTAAGTGCTTAAAACTAGACTCAGCAAAATTTTTCAGGTTTAGTAAATCCTCTTAACAATGCCATATATACCTTGAATAGGACTTGAGGTAGACATCATGTGCCTTTCTGGTGATTTTAGAACTGAGATTACAATAAGGAAGAAAGCCCAGCTGGCCAAAATGTCCTTACCATAGTTTAATAGAAATTCTATATAAAAGATTGCAAGGAGAAGTGCTGAAATACAAGCAACTATGATAAAATGACTTATGAAGAAATAAACTTACCTCCATCAAAATCACAAAATACCCCTATCTTCTCAGGAACAGTAACATCCAAAGCTTTGACTTTATTATTATGTTTTGCTGCAAACGTGTTTTGCAGCCAGTTGTTGACATGAATGCACCAACTAGTATTCGTCTTCCCTAATTGGTCAAATTTCCCCAAAGTTTTGTATGCCACTCCCACGCTGTAGGATTTACAGTCTTTCTGGGCCTTGACTTCCCAGTAATGTTGTCCACTTTCGATAGCAGTGTCTCCTACAAAAGATCACAACGGAGGACTTGACTCATTTATTCCTCATGAGTCACATAGATTTCTACCCATCACTTGTCTCATAAATGACACAAAAATTTAATTCAACTGCTGTATCTACGAAACTAATCACACTGGCAACACAGACATTAAATGCAGAGTACTTACTACAATTTTACTTACACATTTTTAGTATAAAATGCTTTATAACTTTTCTTCTTTATTATCATTATGTAAGCTGAAGTTATCACTTTAAACATATCATTAAGTCAATTTGAAAAGGTGTCCAATTAGGCTGTGACAGGGAATAATTTCCAGAAAGATTCACTGCATACAAAGGTAGATACTCTAGCTCTAAGCAAGCAGAATGTCCACCATTGTGGTATGATGCCTTTAATCTGAGATCATGAGAAACGATTACATTTTCTCCTACCCAGTACAGTATATGATTCCCCAGTAAAGCGGTCTCTGCTGCCTCTTACTGGTGGTGGCCTGGAACCTACAGATGTCCGTTTGGGGGATGGTGTACCACTTCTACATAAACAAGAACAAAAGGAAAAACAAACATTTTTATGCTGGAAATGTTTCATAAGCTAAAATTACAAATCTTCAAAAAGATTTCTAATGTCAAAAAACAGCATAATTTAATTTGTTCTGAATTATCATCAGAGAGTTGTCAACTGGAACACTCAAATATAAATTCAATAAAACAATAAAAGCAGGCTGAAAACACTGATGTCATGCACACTGAGCAAGGATTATACAAAGAACACAAGCTGAAATTAAAAAAACAAATAACAATGCCTAAATAAGACAAGACTTATTGTAGGAAAAAAATCAAGGATGACATTGGGTTACAACTTATATTTTTTACAATTAAATTTAAATAAAAACAAAGCTAGGCTGCTTCATATGATCACAACTTAGAAGTTTTTAAAGCTTGTTTTTGTTCTGGATCTTTTCCTCTTAAAAAGAGAAACAGGAATTGGATAATATCAAGTATTATAAAACATTTCCAGTATTAAAATGAAAAGATCCAATCTAATCTCTTGTATCATTTTAATTATATTGAATCATTGTACTTAAAACACAAAATATTTTTTGGTTAAGAATACCCTATG
>PVIC010010935.1:29461-42543 GCA_004025085.1 Thryonomys swinderianus
CGATCCCCGGTTACCACATATAATGCTGGGCGTGGTGGCTCACGCCTGTAATCCCAGCACTCGGGAGGCAGAGACGGGAGGATTGCTGAGTTCGCGGCGGCTTGCCTGGGCACCATAGTGAGCTCAGGGCCAGCCTGAACTACAAAGCAAGACCCTGTCTCCAAAAAGCAAAAAAAAAAAAAAAAAAAAAAAAAAAACCCTATAAAAAAAAAAAAAAAAAAAAAAAAAAAAAAAAAAGAATACCCTATGCTAATTAGGAGAACTAGAAATATTATGTATATTCTTACCACTAATTAGAAATAAAAGCCATTTTACAATACTGATGTACTAGAACTTTGTCCTACAAGAAAATCAACTGAGTACATTTTTAATAAGCTGTGAACTCACTGAAATAAAGTTCCCCAACAGAGGTAAAACAAGAATAAAAATAGAAAGTACTTTCATTTGATTCATCTGCATTATTTAAATGTCTTATTGTCATAAGGCAGATTTATCAGTATCAAAGAATTAAAGAGAAGTCAGGGTCACTTTCTCTATTTTTTAGTGTATTAGGCAGCACAATTATAATTCCACAACTCTAGTATTTACATGATCTACTTTAATTCTTCCTAAGGGATGACAAAAGTTATTTTTGTAGATATTTCTTTAAATATATTTAAGTAACTGTATACCCTCTTTGAACAGAGAACATGAATAAGGTAAATAAGGATAGAGATATTAAAATTTCTATAAAACTTGTTCTCAGGTGGACAGTAGTTTTTTTTCCTATTGGGGAGGGGGAAAGCAAAATAAAATCTAACTGAGGGAGTGAAGAAATAAACAAATAAATTCAAATGAAAACAAATTTAAACACATTATTCTGAGTAAATATATATATTTTAACACGCCCCCCCCAAGGTTTAGTTTGACCAGGTTGGTCTGACCAGTTTCTACGTCAATACTTATTATATAGTATATAATAGCAGTCATTAACAGAATGAAAGTAAAATTCTGTAAACTCACAAAAAAGACATCATAATTTTCTTTTCGATTTTTTTATATAAGCTTTTAAAGAATATTAAAAACTGATTACTAAAGGTCTGTATATTTTCAAATATTTTATCTTAAGCTAAGGAGAAAAGATAATGTAGTTTTTTCAAACTTAAAAAAAAAACAGTAAATGTAGCTCTGTTTTCATTATCCTATGGAGGAGTGCAAAGAGTCTCAAAGTTGGTTATTTTCAAACCATGTCTTGAAGGCAAGGGAATCCACAGATGCCACAGAGGCTGCTGCAATAAACATACATTTTAAAAAATACTTCCCAGGTAACTCAGAACAATAAATAGCAGTGGAAACTTGTACAATATAAATAAAATGTTCAATTAGTAGTACTTCAAAATATAAAAGCATATTTGGTAACCAGAAAAACAATTTTAAGAAAAAATTATAACTTACCAGTAAAAAAGAAATTAAAGGAAGCATGGAGAAAAGAAAAACAAAAATTAACTATTGACATTTGCAGTTTAGTTTCAGAGAAAAGTTAAAAAGAACTCCTCTTCCATTGTAGCATTTCAGCCCATCCAGCTCTAAGCACATTTTTGGAAGAAATATGATAGCTCTTACCACCTATGTAAAAACATAATTTTTTCACCCATTGCTTCTCTTAAAGATACCTTGGCCACTTAACTATCTGAAGTAAGGTTTTTCTGCTACCTCTAGATTATTTATTAGCCTCCTAAATGAGCTCTTTGTTACCCAATTTATCTTATTCACTATTACAAGATAAAACCTAGCCCTGGTTCTCCCACTTTAAAGTGATCATGCACTTTCACATGTCCACAAAGGACTTAGTTTGGCATTCAAGGTCTTGACCTGCTCCCAATCTACTAGTGGGTTTCAGTGTCTTTCTTCTTAGTGCTTCTCCCTCACTGCAAATCCACATACCACATATTATCCCAATTCCTCAACAACTAGCCTAATACAACTTTTGTCATTAAAGGTCTTCCAGATTCTATCACACTAAAAAACTTCAAATTTCAAGCCAAAATCTTACGTGAGATCTTTTTTTTTTTTTTTCTCCCCAAGTGTACGTAATTACAGAGGCTTTACCTGGCACACTAAGGGGTGGTATGGCACTGGGCTACACAGGGTGTGCCACCGTGATTCTATCACACACGGTGCACAGCAAACACAGCACAGCTTATACAGGGAGCTGTGATTCCACCACTCTCCCTGGCCATGTTCACAGGCATAAGGACATTCCTAGGCTAGTCATCTCTGTTCAGACTCACTCACGAGGGAAGGCCCTACACTGGGATACTTTTCATGTGTCTCTAGAGATTCTTCCTTAAGGGTGGAGATCTGAAGACACTACTTTCCAGTCTGTCTGAGCACTTTTTCCAGTTGTAACCCTCTTCTCTTCCTGTCTTTTGCAGTCTTCTGGTCCCCAAGACTGTAGGAGCCTTTTGTCTGGGGCTTCCTGGCAGTGAGAAGATCCTCCATCTGTGATCCTTGTTGACTGGGTGGCTCAACACACAGCTTTCCTCTGTGGCCCCTTGTTTACCCTATCACAGTAAAGTAGAAAAGCCTTGCCTGCTACTTTCAGTTTAGCTCACTGATCATCCAACTGATTGTCTCCTCATTTGGCAGCTCTGAATTGGTTCTTTCCCTTCCCTTCCTCTTTCCTTCCTTCCTTTCTTTTTCTGACATTTTAATGTCTACTTTGCATATATATGCAAAATGTATGCATGTGTGTTTATATACACACACATACCATATATTTTTTTTATATGAAAGTAAATTTCTTGGAGGCAAGGTTAGTGTTTACCCCCGCAAACCTACAATACCCAGTAAATAAATATTTATGGAAAGGTAAGTAAATGTATACTGGTTGAGTAGTGCTAATCCAAAAATCTGAAATGCTCCACTGGAAACCTTACTGACAGGATGCCACAAGTTAAAAATTCCACACCTCTGCTGGGTGTGGTGGCTCACACCTGTAATCCCAGCACTCAGGAGGCAGAGACAGGAGGATTGCTGAGTTCGAGGCTTGCCTGGGCTACATAGTGAGCTCAGGGCCAGCCTGAACTACAAAGTGAGACCCTGTCTCAAAAATTCCACACCTCACCTAAGTCAAACATGTTCACTAGAAATATTGTATAAAATCATCTTCAGTGCATAAGGTATAGATGAAATATAAATGAATTTTCTGTTTAGATTTGGGTAGAAACCCAGGGTAGATCATTATGTATTTGCAAATATTCCAACCTCCAAAAATATCAAATTTAAATTGGGTGTCAAGCATCTTGGGTAAGGAATACTCAATTTGTATAACACACTACAAGTAGTTTAAATAAAAAATTTCTCAGAAGAAGTGGAAAAATAAATAACTTAAAATGCCAAATACAGTCGAAAAATTTCCAAGTAAACAATGAAACTCCACAGACTACTAAATCCAGCAGCATTTTACAATTTATAACACTAGGAAATCACTTTTACCAATAATGAGCAAATAAATTGAAAAGAAGAGACAAGGTAACTGAAGTGAGAGCGTATTCTGGTTTCTTGTAAAGATATGTGGTATCTTTAAATAAGTACATTATTTCTCATGCAATTTGAATAATAATTGGCACTGTCCTAAAAATTTCAGCAATGAACTTGACTTTTTAACTTTGATGCTTTTGAAACCACATGATTACAAAATACAGAACACTTCATATCTGCCCCATATTAAATACAAATAAAAGCAAAGCTATAATGTTAGATATACAGAATATAGTACCAAAAATGCCAAAGGTAAGTAAAAGCAGGGATAATCAGATGAGGAAAAGGAACTCATAAAAGACTTTAAAGCACAGCTTATTTTGTTATTATATATAAATAATACAATCCAAATAATATGCAGCACATTTTAATGCTGTAAATCCAAAACATAAACTCCCAATACAGACGGTCTATAAAGAACACTATTTTAGCATATGGAGGCTACTGCAGTGGTTTCTGCCCATTGGTTAAAAGAAAAAGTTATTCGGCCACACTAGAGAAACTAAGTCCTAGAACTAGACAGACACAGATCATCACCTTGTATGTTTCCTCAGTGAAGTAACATGGACACTGTCAGACAAAAATAGGCAACTGTTAAGAAACTGATTCACGACTTAAACTTAAAATCTCACAGTAAAATTAGATAAAAGCTTCTCAAGATTTTTTTAATTCACTGTTGGAACCCACAAAGAGAATTACCTTAAGCCTGAGGAAAAACTTTCTCTATTAAAAGAGGATGAGAAAGGTATTCCCACACTTGGACATTATTTAGGTAAGTTATGACAAAAAAAAAAACTCCCTCTGGGGTTCACAAAGTTGCTTATTAGGGACAAGACTTGGGTTGTAAATGCTAATATTTGTCATTTAGTGCAGAACTTCAAGTTTAATTTTCAGAAATTATTCTGAGATCTACCCTAAAGAAAGTTACTGTAATTTAACTTTAAAGAAACAGAATACTGAAAAATGTATGAGTCCTTTAAGAAAGAAGAAAAAATAATGAAAAATGTTAAGACAAATTCAAGTATTGACAGATGATATTATAGTATTTATTTTGGAGTTCCTAATATCATAAATCATATTGATTTAGACCATAAAAATTTTAATGTTATTGTCAAGTAACAATCAATATATAAACATTTGCCCATATACAGAATAAGAATGTCAGTGTAAGTTACTGGCACTAGGATCAATGTATAAGCAATTTTCCAGTATAACAGACACACAGGATTAGCTTACCTTCCCTTGTTCTCTTTTCCTTTCATTTTGCTTTCTTGACCTTTTCCTCCAGTAGGATCCCACTCTACACAGGTATCTTCAACTTTCAGATTCAAATGGGATGAGGAGTTATCCAAACTGAAGTTAAGGGCTGTCCAAGATAATATTTTCAAAATGTAACAAACATACTTCCACTTTCAGTAGCATATTTAATGTATTATTTTCCCACTCCAATGATTCAACACTGCATATAGTACAAGGAATAAAGTTCAAACTCCTAATTCTCAAGAAGAAGGTCTCTTGATTAGTCTTTACAGTAATCTCAATTCCTATTACAATTATCAGTTATCACCTGACTGTTTTCAATGAATAGAAAGAATTAAGGAGAAAGAAAAGGTGATATAGTGTGGAAAATTATACTGTAAAAAATGTGGCACATACACATTTTCTCTGATGTTCCAATACTTAACAATTTTATACTTAAACTCATTAGTGTCAAATTAAGATAAGCATGAAGAATCAAAGCCATGATCACACGAGCAAGGGAACTGATTCAGCTAACAGATGATTTACATGGCAAAAAGTAAAAGGGGGTAAAGCATTTAGATGAAAATAAAAAAAAATGAAAACGATGCTTTGGGAAAACTATTATGTATTATTCACAGACTAAGAACCACTAATTTAGGAAATCAGTATAGCAAAACATTTGCTTACTTCTGTGGGAACTGAGGGTAAATCATTAAAATGTACTGACTCATGGCTGTGCAATGCAGTTTTATTCTATTTTAAAATGCACTTCCCATAATCTCTATCTTATAAGGTATTATCTATTGCACAATTAGCAACTGATCTGCTTCTGATAGTTATATTCCCTCTAAAAGTGCAAATTTCAAATGATTCATTAAAGAAATATACTTTTTTTTGGGACAGGGTCTCGCTTTGTAGTTCAGGCTGACCCTCAGCTCACTATGTAGCCCAGGCAAGCCTGGAACTCAGCAATCCTCCTGCCTCTGCCTCCTGAGTGCTAGGATTACAGGCTTGAGCCACCAAGCCCAGCATCTGTGGTATGAGGTATTGATTGCCCATGGGCGTGGCCATCATGCCCAGTATTGTTGTATGTGGTTACCAAGGATTGAACCAGGGACCTTGTGCTTGCAAGGCAGGCGCTGGAACCACTGAGCCAAATCTCCAACCCGAAATATACTTTTTAAATACTCCATTTCATATAAAGAAATATTACTTGATTCAGCAAAAGATTTAGTGTATCTGTCAAAAATACATTGTTGAACAAGAAAACAAGCATGGACTCAAGAATCCTTGATTTAAGGATTGTTTTATCTTGTCTTATAAAGAGCACTTCAATTTCAACTATATACATCAGAGAAACTGTTGTCTTTGTTTATAAAACAACATTCTGAATACAAATCTACTAACTACATAGTTTCTAGTAAATGCCCCCTAACTAAGGAAGTTAGTAACTTTTTTTTTTTTTTGAGGCAGGGTCTGGGTTTGTAGTTCAGTCTGGCTCTGAGTTCACTATGTAGTCCAGGCAAGCCTCAAACTCAGCAATCCTCCTGCCTCTGCCTCCCGAGTACTGGGATTACAGGAGTGAGCTACCACACCTGGCATTGTGGTGTGTGGTACTGATTGCTAGCAGGCGTGAGTCACTATGCCTGGTACTATTCTATGTGGTTACTGAGGATTGAACCAGGGACCTTATGCTTGCTAGGCAGGCGCTGGAACCACTGAGCTCTGGCCTGAGTATCTATCTACTTTTTCTGGTGGGGGGCAGGGTCTCACTTTGTAGTTCAGGCTGGGCCTGAGCTCACAGTAGCTCAGGCAAGCCTTGAACTCAGCAATCCTCCTGCCTCTGCCTCCCAAGTACTGGGATTACAGACTTGAGCCACCAAACCTGGCATTTGTGGTATGTGGTACTGATTGCCAGTGCATGTGAGTCACCATGCCCAGTATTGTTGTATGTGGTTACTGGGGATAAACCAGTGACCTTGTGCTTGCTAGGCAGTCGCTGGGACCACTGAGCTAAATCTCTGGCCCTCTATCTACATTTTTGGGAAAAGTTTTCAATTAGCAATAATCATGCCTCGGATAAACCTCATTGGCTATGATATTGCCACTGCGCAAAGCTGTATCTACATTTTTGAAAGAAAGAAAAACTAGCTTTTACTCTGAGACTCTATCAATTCTCAATTGCTTGTCAAAATCCCAAGGCTGAAAGAAGGTGTAGTGTACTAAGGCTGTTCCCTAAAGTTTTTATGATAAAGGCATTATGAAGTCAAAGACAGCAAGGAAAGTACTATCCACAAACCACTTGTGGCCAGACTTATCAAATACAACACTCAAATGAAAAAGCATAGGTTTAAATCCAAGATGTGTCTTCTCTAAAAATCTCTCCTATGGGTACTATCACTTTATTGTATGACAGTAAGTCCACACAAGTAACAGAGATAACACTATACAGTAAGTGCACAGGTAACAGAGATAACACTATACAGTTAAACAAAGAAAGAAAAATGTAAAACCACCTCAAAAGTGAGTTCTTGTCTCTCACATAAGCCCTGTATTATACCCAAATACTAGTCTCCACATATTTATTTCTATGAAAACATGACAACAGAAATCAGAGGGCAAATATTTCATATGTTTGTTTTTGTAGCTACTTCCATGATACTATAAAACTATGTCCTAGCCACTACTATTTGAGGTGGAGGGTAAGTTATTTGTTAGTTATTAATGTAATATTATTTTTTACAAGGAAATAAAAGGTAATAAACCTTAAAAATTTTCCCTAAGAACTTACACTACTTAGCACTTCTAACAATTTCCATGCCAGAAAATACTATATACACTGAAGTGATAAAAATGAACTGTGTTCACTATTTTCCACATCAAGCACTAGAAAGGTCACTTCTGATAGACCTCAAGTGTTTAATTAAGCTCCAACTCTTTTCCTTTTCCTCCATTTTCTGTCCATATATTTATTTTGTCTGGATAGTCAAATAAAATACTAAAGAGTTGCTTAACATGTCGTTCTTTTAAAACAAGGACTTCTTCCCTAAGGACCTTTCTTTCCCATTAGTAACCAAACTAGTGCTATTTAATAGTCCCAGAAAATCCACAATCCATAGACAGTTGAGAGATAAATTTTATCATGGGATTCCCTGATGAGCAGAAGACTGTTACTGAGTGTTAGGGCTGGGTTTCAGTCTATTGCCACACTTAAACTGTTTATTCAGTGGCAAATGTTCAAAAGACCTAGAATCAACCTAGTCTCTCTACCAATACCAACTCAGGAGTTTGACTATTAAGATTTAGATACTGCTAGCAGGAAGAGCCAACTCAGTTTCAAGGAGACCAAAGCCAGTTACTCATTTTCCTGAATCTACAATTCACCACATATTTGGTTATTAACTATAAAGGGTAAATAAAAATAACAATAAATTTTCAAAATATTTTTCATGCTTTACTTTCTTCTGATATATTTTTTACGTGTTCCTCCAAATGAATGAAATTTCTGGCATTCAGTGCTTGCCTGGCACTAAAATTTCTGGCATTCAAACCTGTATGAATGTTATCTGAACTACAGATCAGTGCAATGCTTCAATTCCCAAGTACCTACAACAATGGATAGCCTGATCCTGGAAGCAAACCCAGTCAGTAACTATCTCACAAGTGGGAAGATACCTGGCATTAGAACCTTCAAATTCTGAACACACAGAAAATCTTCTGTGTTCAAATGTTGTTATAAGAGTCTTCATTAAATCCATATTTCTAACAGACTAGAAAGAACGTGGGCACAGTAAGAGACAGTACAGAAAAAGATATTTACACCTTTCCAAGCTAGATCTAAAGATTGTGCACAAGTCACTTAACAGGTTTCAACTTGATTTTCTTCATCCACATTACAGATATCAATAATATCTAGTTTACTGCTCTCTCAAAAAAAAATTTTTTTTTTTTTTTGAGACAGGGTCTCACTTTGTAGTTCAGGCTGGCCCTGAGCTCACTATGTAGCCCAGTCAAGCCTCGAACTCAGCAATCCGCCTGTCTCTGCCTCCTGAGTGCTGGGATTACAGGTGTGAGCCACCAAACCCAGCACTGTGGTATGTGGTATTGATTGCTGGTGGGTGTAGGTGACCACGCCCAGCATTGTATGTGGTTACCAGGGATCGAACTCAGGACCTTGGACTTGCAAAGCAGGCGTCAGAACCACTGAGCTAAATCTCCGGCCCCCTCTCAAAATATTTTTAATGATCAAATGAACTGTGAGAGTGCCATGCAAACATTAATAAGCTACATAGATAGTGATAATTACAATAGAGTCAGAAAAAGAGGGGAACTGAGTTACACTGAACATATGCACCTCTTTATTACTGACTCATAATCCAACTTAATGTAAATCTCTGGGCAAATCTCACCAATACCTGTATATTTACTTTAGATTAAAATTCATAAGCTAACTCAGCAGAAAATGTACTACTACTATTTTACCCATATTCCGAAAGGGAAACTCATGAAAACTACTACTATAGTTCTGTTTTCCTTACCTTATAATTCCTACTGCTGGGAAATCCAGAAGTAAGCTAGAGGGCTAGGAATTTAGCTCAGTGGTTCCAGTGCCTGCCTTGCTAAGTAAGCTGGAGGTGGTAGAGGAGGTGAGAAAGGAATTCAACTACACATGAAATGCTTTCTATCTCAACGTCTTCAATAATCTCAGATGTTAAATTCTGTTTTGTGCTCTATAAAGTGCTACTAGTCTTACCTTTGGTCTCTAGGGTCACTGGATCAGAATATTCTCCAGCCACAGCTTTGTTACAGGCTCGCACTCTGAAATTCATATACTTTGAATCAAATTTTAAACCTGCAAAATGAAATGATTTTCAGACATAAAAGTTTTTTAAGGAACTTGATAGTATGAGTGTGAATCTTCAATTGACAGGTTTTTCCTCCTTGGAAGAACTTTTTCAGGCAAGGTATGAATTTATGATGAAAGGATAATACTACTTAAGAATAATCATGATTTGCCTATTATTTAAAAGAAATAATTTTTATAATTCATTAATTCTTTTAACCCAGTAATAAAAGGTATCCTTTTCAGGGCCTCATTAAAAGTAGTATTCTGCCAGGCATGGTGGCTCACACCTGTAATCCCAGCACTTGGTAGGCAGAGACAGGAGGATTGCTGAGTTCGAGGCTTGCCTGGGCTACATAATGAGCTCACGGCCAGCCTGAACTAAAAGCAAGACTTTATCTCAAAAAAAAAAAAAAAAAGCAGTATTCCATTCAAAAACTGAAGTTACAATTTACAATAACATATTCAATTTCTGGAAATAAACATCCTAAGTAAGATTGGCTTTTACCTAAAAAATGAAATTAAACAGGAAGTGAAACACAGAAATTAAGAAAAACTGTAAAATTAAGTGTATATTGAAATCTCAGCCTAAAAATATCTAGATTTTCCTTTTTTCTTTTTGGTGGTACCACAGATTGAACTCAGGCCCTTGCGATTCCAACATAGGCACGGTACCACTTGATCCAAATTCCCAGCCCAAAAATATCTAGATTTTCAACAAGTTGGTTAATCCTCAGTTTTCTATCCGTAATACAAACATGAAAAAACCCAACTTGATAATTATATAAGACTAAATGAGATGTATTACACTGCTTAAATGAGGTATACTATATATAATGCATGCTAAGTCCTGCCTCTGACAAACAGTAGTACTTAAAAGTGGTAAAACCAGGGCCGGAGGGTTACCTCAGTGGTTCCGGCGCATGCCTCGCAAGCACAAGGTCCTGAGTTCGATCCCCACATACAATGCTGGGCGTGGATACACGCCCACCAACAATCAACACGCATACCACAATGCCAGGCGTGGTGGCTCACGCCTGTAATCCCAGCACTCGGGAGGCAGAGACAGGAGGATTGCTGAGTTCGTGGCGGCTTGCCTGGGCACCATAGTGAGCTCAGGGCCAGCATGAACTACAAAGCGAGACCCTGTCTCAAGAAGCAAAAAAATAAATAAATAAAAAAAGTGGTAAAACCAAATGTTATTGCTGTGCAGAACAATCACTGGGGATGTGGCCATTTGAAATATGTGAAGTCCCCATTGGATGGAAATTTTAGAAAGGCTTCTAAAAGACCAACACAAAAATTGCTAATACCACATCACAGCTCATGTATTAACATGAAGGTATCTCTAAAACAGTAAAGTTACAGTGCCAGGAAAATATGATTTGTTGAGTACGGCTACAAATGAATAGATTTTTATTTAGTCGAAAAACTAAAGTAGAAATTAAATTTTACTCTGAAATATTATTTTCAGAATATCTTTTAATATTTTTATACACATTACTGTACTAGGATGCAAATGTCCCTAAATAATTAAGACAAAAGGTTTCTTGATATTTTTAAGAAGTCTCTCATAATACCTAAAATAGTTTAGCTACAAACTTAAAATTTTATACTTTAAAGTTAATAAAAATTTTCCTTAATACTATTATTTTACCTGATAAAGTATATTCAGTACCCTTAATATTATCAATTATCTCCCAACATCGCTCATCCTTTACACGTGGAAGTCCATCAAAATTAGTTTTTCTGTATTCAAGTATGTAGTGGTCAATCTTATTATCTTCTTCTGGCATTCTCCAAGCTACTGTTACAGAGTTGTCAGCCACCAAACATTCTACTGGATCTATCTCTGGAGCTTTGGGAACTGCAGAGAGGGAAAAAGGAAGTGAAATGCATTCATTGTAGCATTCATCAAATATTTATAACTGTCACTCCAACTTTTCTTTTTCATGATGCTCTCAAATTGTTAAAAATCAATCAGTTTGGGCCGGAGGGTTAGCTCAGTGGTTCCGGCGCCTGCCTTGCAAGCGCAAGGTTCTGAGTTCGATCCCCGGAAACCACATACAATGCTGGGCGTGCAGACTCACGCCCACCAGCAATCAATACCACATACCACAGTGCCGGGTGTGGTGGCTCACGCCTATAATCCCAGCACTCAGGAGGCAGAGACAGGTGGATTGCTGAGTTCAAGGCTTGCCTGGGCTACACAGTGAGCTCAGAGCCAGCCTGAGCTATAAAGCGAGATCCAGTCTCAAAAAAATAAAAAACAAAAAAAATGAATCAGTTTGCCGGGGGTGGTGGCTCACGCCTGTAATACCAGCACGCGGGAGGCAGAGGCAGGAGGATTGCTGCGTTTCAGGCTTGCCTGGGCTACATAGTGAGCTCAGGGCCAGCCTGAACTACAACGCAAGACCCTGTCTCAAAAAAAAAAAAAAAAAGAAAAGAAAAAGAATCAGTTTAAAAGAAAGGGTACCCTATAAATGAAAAGTAACTGTTAAAAGTACATTTTACTCCTAGATCATGAAAAATGTGTTTCAAAGGCTTTTTTTATAAATGTATTCAAAGCTTATATCAAAAAACAATCCAAAATATGCTAAGAATAATAAAAAATTACTTCATACTTCTCAACACATTATAGTTTTAATCTGTTAAATGAAATAGTTATGGAGTATAAATTGATCAGTAATGACTCAGAATTAAATGTTTTGAATATAATAAAATAATTCAAGATTAATTTTTACTTTATTTTTAAAACTTTTCAGAGAAGATGGAATAGAGAGAGTTCATTATCACAAGTAAAAACAGGAGGAATAAGTTCTGGTAGTCTATGGCACAGGAGTTATTACAGTTAACAATAATTTATTATATGTTTCAGAATAACAAGATTTTGAATGTTTTCAACAACTATGATGAATGTTTGAAGTATCAAAATATCACACTGCATCCCATAAATATGTATGTCTACACTGCCATTAACATTCTATAACATATTTATATAGGGCATGTACTAACAAAAAATGAAAAGAAGAAAAGACACAAGTCTCCAATTTTCAAACCAGTCAGAGTGGACATTTAAAATGAACATGGGCTGCAACCAACAGGGACTTGAACTCTAGATTCTCAGATTGTCCTATTTGAGCTTTGACTAGATATTTGGCCCCCTTTGGAAGGCTTCTTTCCTGTTTCTTTTTCTGTTTATTGTACTATGAATAAAGGCACATGAGTAAAAAACTGTTTATGGAAGGGTTGTAATTTCTCAGCACTAAACAAAAGTGAGTTTTTCACCCCTTAAGATATTTGAAGATTTTAAAATGTTTTTCCCCAAGGTTCTAAAATTAATTAAAATAAAGCTGAATGAGCCACATTTAACATGCATAAATATTAATCAACTTCTTTTCCATACAAGATATATCTGGCAAGCAATTAGCCTTGCGGCAGATGTGCAGCAACCCTCTTTGGACATCAGCAAGCA
>PVIC010010936.1:0-42437 GCA_004025085.1 Thryonomys swinderianus
AACTGTGCTGCAAAGTGTCTTCTATGCTTGGCTTTTTAGAGCCAGGGTCCACTCTGGTTGTAGCACTTAGTACTTGAAAGTCTTGCTCAGTCTAAAGACCACACACCTTCTAGTTTTTCATTTCAAAGTAATTGGCTGTACCGAGAAGTTGCAGTAGGAGTAAGAGTTTCTCGTCTTCTGTCCAGTTTCGAGAGTTCTAACTTCCACAGTGCTGTATAGGGATCAGAGCCAAAAAAAACCACCCCAAAATGCCACTGCTCACTGGTCCACAGGCCCTATTCTAATTTTGCTGTCCTTCTGCTGCTGTCTTCTTTTGTTACGAGAGCTGCCCTGTCTAAAATCCTGCACTGCCTTTAGCTGCTGTGTCTCCTCTGTCCCTTCCAGTCTCTGATGGCTCCTCAGGCTTTGCGGGTCTTTTGCGACCATGGCCCTGTAGGGGGCGTCTGGCCTGTTAACTTGTACGGCGTTTCGCTTTGGGTGAGTCTGACTGATCAGACTGCAGTTGTGGCCTTAGTACCAGGAGGTGCCGATGCCAGCCTTCTCACTGCTCCGTGCCTTTTTATGTTTATGACACTGTTGGAAAGATGCCCCTTGGATCCGCGTGTGCTGTGACTGGCAGGGCAACACAGGCGATAGCAGGCTGGCTGCGTCCTGCTGCGTGGGGTTGTGAAGGGCTGGTGGACCCTAATTGGCACATTTTTCTGAATTGAAAGGAGCCTCAGGGGCCGACAAGCACCTGGCTCTGTCCCACTGCAGCGGGCAGCCCCTCGGCCTGGATGTAATCCTGCCTCTGCCACTGTGTCTTTTCTGCAGCCCGGCTGGGGGCCGGGCCAGCCCAGCTCCCTGCGGTGTCTGCCACGGCTCTGTGGCCCCTTGCTGCCTCCACATGGCTGCGACGTGGACAGAGGTCGTTCTCTAGCTGTCCCTCACTAGGGAGCTTTAAAGGCCCTTTGAAGGTCTGTCTTTCTTCTGAAGAGAGTTATTTTCTCTTGTCGGATTTGTTGGAGGCAGCTAAGTGCAGATCCCCGGAAGTGGGGATAAAGGTGTGTCTGAGTCCTCCCAGAGTGCCCTGCTGCCCCGGGCTCTGCTGGCCTGTAAGCCATCAGTAGTGCCTGGCACAACCAGGCAGTTCTCCTGCCTTGGTGGCCTGGTGGGGTGGGCTGCCCCTCGTGGGAAGCTCCAAGACAGAAGTCAGCTGCGGATCCTTCGTCTGAGGACCCTGCTGCCGTGCTCTGAGCTGCCTTCAGAGGCGGCTCGGCTCTGGGGAGGCTTCACTTTTCTAATTCGCTGGCTGGGAGCAGAGGCAAAGCTCAGGACTTCCAATGGGTGTGGCGGAGGCCTGGTGGGCAGAGGTCAGGGAAAGAGGTTGCAAAGTACACATCACCCCTAGTTTTGATTGGCCAGCGGGCCTGCTGACATGCACTGCTGCCCGTGAGGCTTTTTATCAGATGCCCTTTCAAGCCACGAGGGAACACCCTGGGGTTTAAGATGGTCTTCCAGGCTGGTGGAGCCCTCCTGTGAGCAGCTTGGCATCAGGCACAGTATTGATCAGGGGTCACCTCCATTCGGCTCCTGGTGGTCTGTGGTTCCCCCAGGAAGGTGACACGAGTTGAGGGGGCAGGAATAGACCAGCCCAGTGGACCCTCGAGCTCTTGGCGTGGGGGAGACTGGAGCAACTTCAGGTCCCCTCCCAGGGCTGGGAGGATAAACTGAGGACCTGCAGCACCCTGTGGCTTCCCATCCTCTTTCTCCCCCAGCTCCGTGTTCATGCTGAGTTTCTACCTGACCTGCTTCCTGCTGCTGGCCTTGGTGGTGTCTGTGTCCATGATCTACTCCTGCGTGAAGGTGAGTCCCGCTGCCACACACTTGGCACTATGCCCAGCCACAGCTCATGACAGACAATGGCAGCCAGCCTCACTGGAGGCTGGCACCTGGCATTGGCAGCCTGAGTTGGCCCTGGGAATCTCTGCAAGAAGTTGCTGTTTTGTTGCTTTTGACAAACCTGGGTGTTATAGTGGCAGGGCACCCAGCACAGAGCTGGGCACAGAGCAGTGGTCGGTAAGCGTTTGCGGACCTTCACTTCCCAGGTGCTCTGGAATTCGTTCCTCAAGGGCTCCGAGAGCAAGGCTGGGTGTCATGCAGAGGAGCTGCGGCCCACGGCTGGCTCAGGTTGCCAGCACGAGTTTAGGGCCAGAGCTTGGCGCCTGTCTTCGGTTTTCTTACCATACTGTCCTGGGGCGTGCTGTGCCCCTGCTGGGCTGTGTCCCTGGATGGGACTTGACCATAGGCCCTTCTGGTCTGCCGTAGAGATTGCAGGGCCCATGGGCCCTGCTCACTCAGGACTTCTGTTGTTCCTTCACCCGGGGTGTAGCCTCCCCTAATGGGGTCAGCTGACCTGGAAAGCTCTCTGTCCTCGCAGGAGAAGTGCACTCTCCAGCACTGGCGGAGTCTCCTTTCTCCTCTCAGCACTCTCAGAGCTGGTCCTTGCCACCCTCCTTCGCTTCTGATTAGCTACCTTCCAGAAGGCAGAGCCCAGCAGCAAGGTGTTTGTTACATGAAGTCCTTTTCCGTGTAATTCTTCCTGTTTCATGTTGTGGGCTAAACCCTTTGCACATTGAGATGTGAGTAGGGGGAGCCTGCCTTGGGCACGAATGCAGTGAAGTAGTAATTAACCCACCCTCTTCCTGGGTGCGGTCTGGCCTGTGGCGGAGCTGCTCTGTCCTACATTCTCTGGAGGTCGATGGACTAACGGCTTCTGCGTCTCTTGGTCAGGTGCTGACACAGGCTGACCGAACTGCAGTTTCCAGTTTCCCTTTGTGAAATATTTACCCTTCAGCAGAATTCCTGAATTTGCCATCGTATCTCCCCTTTGCTGAGAAGTCAGAGTATCCCATCAAGCATGATGCCTCCTGAGCGCCTCCAGTGTGGGCTGTGCTTTTCCAAAGCCAGAGTGTTGCCAGGCAGTTTCTTTCTCTTGTTTCCCTGCTTCTCCCTTTATGCCAACAGCTTGGGCTCACTTCCTTCAACAAGGCTCTTCCTTCAAGATCTCAACCTTTTCACAGATGTGTGAGCACAGTGTTGACATCCTTATGCCAGGGAGCAGTCTGCGTCTTCCCTGCTGCGTTTCCCTTCTCCCGAACTGCTATGATTGCCCTTTCTTTTTGGGCCTCCAGAGCCCTCTTCAGACCCCACTTCAAGCCTAGGTTTCTTGGGGAGGCTAATTCATTGCCTTGGCCGTCTTGATCCGAAGCCTGGTCTCAGTTCTCAGAGCATCATCTGTCTTCGGGGCCCTGTTGTCCCTAGCCTGCCTTACAGCAGCTTGTCCCCCTACATCTCCCTACATCAGGTTGTCCCCTGAGTCCTTCCTTCTGCTGGTGCCATCCTAGAGGCAAGCGGGATCTGCACGAACTCCTGCCCTCCCTTGGCATCTGGGCTCCCTGGGACCCACAACCACTTTTCATGGAGAAAACCATGTTAAGTCCTCTTGGCCATCACATGCGGTTCACAGACTCAGAAAATTTCAGAGCAGGAGCTCGGCCACCACCTGAAAGTGGATCCCTTATTTTAACCCACAGGATGTGCCAGTCTTGCTTGGTCAGCTCCAGGGAGGGTGAGCTTACCCACATCTCCCCTTCCCCTTCTTGGCTAGCTCCAGCTGTGCCCTCAGCCTCCCTGTCTGCCCATCACCCTGGGAAGTGACCCAGCTGTCCCTAACCCGTGGGCGGAACTGAGCAGCCTCCTTTCCTCACTGACCTGGACTCTACTCACCTTGTGTCTCCAAGGTGCCTCCTGCATGGCGCAGCCTCTCCAGCAGCCCATAGGGGGCGCTGTGAGCACCTGGATAGCAGCAGTGTGGGGTTTTTTTTGTTTGTTTTCTGTTTTTTTGAGACAGGGTCTCGCTTTATAGTTCAGGCTGGCTCTGAGCTCACTATGCAGACCAGGCAAGGCTTGAACTCAGCAATTCTCCTGCCTCTGCCTCGCGAGTGCTGGGATTATAGGCGTGAGCCACCATGCCGGGCACTGTGGTATGTGGTATTGATTGCTGGTGGGTGTGAGTCACCACACCCAGCATTGTATGTGGTTACCGGTGATCAAACTCAGGACCTTGCGCTTGTGAGGCAGGCGCCAGAACCACTGAGCTAAATCTCTGGCCCTAGAGGCTGTGTGTTTACACCCTCTTGTCCTCCAGGCTCCCTTCTGGTGGCTCTTGCTCTGTTTCACCGACCGTGCCGCTGGGACCTGTGACCAGAGCCTCCCACCAGCCCTGTCTGCTCTGTGCAGACTCACTGGAAGCGCCTCCTCCCCTCCTGTGTCTGAATATAACCAGGTCCGCCTTGCCTCCCCCTGTCTGCCTCTCTGCCAGGCTCCCATACAGTTTCTAAATGAGGGCCTCACCACCCAGCCATCGCCCCTTGCCTCCTTGGTACATTCCCAGGACGGTACCCACCATCTGCAAGCACTTAAAGACCGTGCTCACCTTGCCCAGGCATGTTTCTGAGGGAACAACGTGCTGTTGCCGTGCACATCTTTGCTGGGCTGAGACTGTTCCGGGAGATGCACACAGGCTCCTCCTGAGGCTTTGGAGTTAGTCCTGAGTTCAGATCCCAGCCGAGCCACTGAGAGCTGCGTCCTGAGCCTTGAGTCTAGGGTGTCTTACTAGATCACTCTGCAGATGAGGAAGTGGATGCTCAGAGAGGCTGATTAGCTTTCCCTAGGACCTGCGGCTAGGAAGAGATTTATCCCAGGTGGCTTTTAGGCTTAAGATGTACCTCAGGAATAGAGCATTTGCCTGGTGTGTCTAAGGGTCTGGATTTGTCCCCCAGCACTATACACACGCACATGCACACGCAGATGGTTAAAGCAGGCAGTTCTAAACTTCAGAGCCCATGATCCTTATCCTCCTGGACGCTGCCTTTGTTAATATGTCCAGGTGACTTCTGAAAGGTGAGGTGATAGGAGCAGTACTGCCCAGCCCTTTTGCCTGCCTCACTTGGCTTCTGAGGTTTTCATCTTTATCTTTTCCTCCAGAAATAGGAGCTGCTGCAGTTGTTAGCTCCTTGTCAAAGAAGCTGTTTTCTTAAATATTTTTGTCGCCCACTCTTACCAGCTTCTTTTATCCCTGCAGCCCGCTGGCCTGTCTCCCAGACAGGACCCCAGAGAGACCAAGAGAAGCAGGGTCTGAGCTGCCCCTTGCCTGCCATGGCTCATTAGTTAGTCCCTGCTCCCACGTGTGAAGCTAAATGGATGTGAACTGACCACAGTAGGAAAGCACTGCTTTGGGACTCGTCTTTTTCTGAGCCAATTGTGAGCAGGCATTGAGTGACTGGTTCACAGACAGGGTCTAGGATCCGTCTGCAGCTGTGGTGAGCCCTGTAAAGAGACCACCCTAGAGACTGGTTTTTAAACCAGACTGGGGTTAGCAGGGTTGGGATTTGGGCACACCAGAGAGGAGAATTTAAAAGCAGATCCAGCGCAGGATGTCCAGTCTCTTGGCCTTGGTTTTTGGGCGTCATCTCAGGGTTCAGAAGTCAAGAGGCAGCCTCCGAAGGAAGCTAAGGGAAGCCAAGGTGTCAAGATGACCGAGGGAGCTTGAGGTGCTAGAGCGCCAATAGAATAGCCTGCATTCTTCTCCTGGCCTCTAGGTGGCCCCACATTCACCAGGAAGCTTCTGTAGGCTGGAGAGTTCTAGCAGCTGCTAACCTCAGCAGCCATCACCTCGGTGGTTGTGCAGCCTGAAGGAAGTTCCTCAATCTGTGGGAGCGGGGCTTAGAACTGATACTGAGGTTAGCTCAAGGAGCGGGGCCTCGGGGAGAGGAGTGGCAAACTCCCAACAGCCCAAGGTTGGAAGCCATCTGCCATCCCACAGGGTTTCCGAGTAGATCCTCACCTCCTGCCCATACACTTCCTCCATCCAGGAAACCGGAGGTTCTCTGACTGGGAGGCAAGGACTTTCACTTTTATTGGTGGTATAGAGTTTTAAAGTGCAAATATCAGGGCAGGGCACATGGGAGGCCCTGAGTTTAGTCACCAGCTCCATGGGGGGAAATAAACAAATATTAATGAACTTTCCTACTCCATCTAGCAGTTTACAGAGCACCTTTAAATGAGCCATTTCACTGGGTCTTTGTAACCACTCAAGGAGACAGATATTCCTTATTTACTGAAAAGGAAGCTGAAACGAGGAGAAGTTAATAATGTCCCTGGGATTGCACAGCTAGTAAAAGGCTGAGCAGGGTTTTTACTTTTTTTTTTGAGACAGGGTCTCGCTTTATAGCTCAGCCTGGCCCTGAGCTCACTATGTAGCCCAGGCAAACCTCAAACTCAGCAATCCTCCTGCCTCTGCCTCCCGAGTGCTGGGATTATAGGCGTGAGCCACCACGCCCAGTTGAGCAGGGTTTTTAAAAAATAAAAATAAAAACTACATTGAGATACAATTCACACACTCTGAAAACCGTCTTTATAAAGGTGGATCAACTTGTCGGTTTTAACGCCTCATAAAACTATGTAACCATCATCACTATGTAATTCCAGAACGTTGTCCCCAAAAAGAAACCTCCATGTTTACTAGTGGTCACTGACAGCCACTAGTCTACTTTCTGTCTGTGGATCGCGTGGGCGCCCGTCTAAGTGGAATCTTACAGTGACCTCTCGAGGCCGGCAGCTCCCACTCTGCCTTGTAGTTGCCGTGTTTGTCCACACTGTTGCAGCCCCCCTTCCTTCCTTGCAGTGATTCAGCGATACCCCCTCATGTGGCTGCATCAACGGATGGACGTGTGAGTAGCCCCACTCTCAGGTTATTATGAACGGTGCTGCTGTGGATACGGCTACACAGAATGCTGTACAAGTCTGCTTTCCGTTATTTTGGATGTAAAGAGAGTTGCTGGATCATATAAAAATCTTTTATGTAAAAATTCTGTTTTATGTCTTGTAAAGCCATATGCTCTCCCACAGGGTCCACTGTTTTACATTCCCAGAGGCAGGGCACAAGGGTTTCCATTTCTCCATACCTTCACTACTTTTTCATGTTCTTGATATTCCTATTTATTGCACAAAACTTTTGAATCTTGGTGAAATCCAATTTATTTCTTTTCATTTTTGCCTGTGCTTTTGATGACATCTCTGAGAAACCACAGCCCAGTGCAAGGTCACAGAGTCCTACTTACATGTCTTCTTTTAAAAGTTTTGTAGTTGGTTTTTGTTTTGTTTTATTTTGTTTTTTAGTTTTTTGAGACAGAGTCTTGCTTTGCAGTTCAGGCTGGCCCCGAACTCACTATGTAGCCCAGGCTAGCCTTGAACTCACGGCTATCTTCCTGCCTCTGCCTCTCGAGTGCTGGGATTACAGGTGTGAGCCACCATGCCCAGCATTGTAATATGGGGTACCAGGGATCAAACTCGGGACCTTGCACTTGTGAGGCAGATGCTGGAACCACGGAGCTAAATCCCCAGCCCAAGGTTTTATAGTTTTAAAACTCACATCTAGATCCCTGGTCTGAGTTAATTTTTATATATGGTGTGAAGTAGGGACCCAACTCCATTCTTTTGCAAGTGGATATGCATTTGTCCTGGAATCATCTGTTGAAAAGATTTTTTTCCCTGTTGAGTGTCTTGGCAGACTTGTCAAAATCAGCTGATCTTAAGAGCAAATGTTCACCTCTGTAAGTCTACTATATGTCTGTTAGGCAGGATTTTAATTCAAATTTAGGCTCTAACAATATCACAACTATCTTTCCTTCCGTCATGTAAGAGAGTTCAGTCAGAATGTATTCTTTATTATCCCAGAGGGAAGCGCTGTGCTGTGGAGGCCGCAGCCAAGGTCTTCATCTCTGGTAACCTTGTCTGGCTGCAGGCTCTGCCAGGGTTGTGGCCCTTCCTGTGGTCGTCCTTGCCTGTCTCCTCTGTCTCTCTGCTGCATAGGAAGTGGCCTTGAAGGAAAGGTGGGGAGAATTCTGACAGGTAGTGTCTCTCTACACACACTGCAGACCAAGTGTGAGCAGGACCTGTCCTTGTCAGGAGCTGTGAAGGCCCTGAAGTTAGATTTTATTCTGCTTATGTCTCATGAGTTAGCTTGCTAACTTTCATAGGTGCCTGCAGAGGATGCAAGATTCCTAAGTGAAAGATGTGGTAGTGTGTGCCTGTAATCTGTATTCTGGGAGGCTGAAGCAAGAGGATCAGGAGTTTGAGCCCAACCCGAGCAGCTCAGTGACTTACTCAGATGTGTCTCAAAATAAAAATAAATAATTTAAAAAGGACTGTGGATGTAGCTCAATACTCGATCCCAAGTACCCCATGCACCAAATAATGGCACACTAAATACTATTCCTCATGGTACAGCCAGCAGCATGGGCATCAATGTGTTTGTATTGGTTCCCTTTGCTCTTGTATTATTGTCACTTTTCTGTCACTGGGACAAAATACCTGGTACTTATAACTATTTTAGCTCTTGTTTTTAGAGGGGTCAGTCCATGGTAAGCTGGGCAGAAATGGCCCTGACTAGGTCTTTGCCAGTTTCACTGACCGCAGCAGTGCAGGGTGCACTATGGATGGGTAGGCTTCAGAGAGGGACGTGGTCTGCTCCCAGCACACAGGAAGAGGCAAGCCTAGAACACAGGCTTCCACCTTCTGCAAAACCCCTGGGACAGCAGGGAGCCTGCAGCAGGCGACTCAGAGACAGAGTCTTGCTTTGCAGTTCAGGCTGGCCCTGAACTCGCTGTGTAGTCCAGGCTAGCCTCGAACTCGTGGCTAGTGAGGGGGCAGGGCGGGGCATGGCAGAGGGGCCATGTGTGCCACATGCTCCTCTGCCCTTCTCATTGTTAGCATGTGGTATGGGAGGTGCAGAGGACCTGGATGTAGATCAGGAGGTGGAAGTGGGCTGAGTACTGAGCCGCAGCCAATCTTTTTGGGGACACGTAAGTCTGGATGAAGAGTGCAGAGCAGGGCCACGCAGAGGAAGTGGTGGCCCCTGGAGCTTTTCGTCATGCCTATGTCCAGGCCTTGCTCCCTCCTGCTGCTGCTGCTGTGGCCTCCCCAAACCCAGCCCCTCCCTCCAGACCCTGGGCTCTCTCCTGGGCCCTCCTTCCAGGAAAGCCAGGTGGCTTCTCAGCTGCCTAGCTGCCCTCCCTGACAGTACGCCAGGCCCTGGACTCTTGTAGTGGACAAAGGCACCAGGCACCCACTCCGGGGCAGCTGGGGCCCTTCAGGCCGGGAAGGGTTGGGCAGGCCCAGGGGACAATGCTGGGGACACTGAGGGTCCTTAGTAAATGCTATCACCTCTCCCCAGCTCTTCCCCAGCCCCCTGCAGACACTCTCCAGGAAGATTGTGCGGTCCAAGATGAATAGCACTTTGGTTGGGGTGCTCACCATCACTCTGGTGTTCTTGTCATCTTTTGTCAACATGGTAGGTGACTCTGCTCCTGGCCCCCAGCCCTGGGCTCAGAACAGTGAGCCCTGTGCCCCTGGGTGTGGCTAGGGGATGCCACCCTGGGGCTTCAGGGTATTTTACTTGACATGGGCCAGAATACAGGGTGGGTCCTGCCCAGGAGGACGCATGGGGTGCATGGGGTGCACAGGACGCAGCCCCTCCAGCCAGGGCGCCAGCAAACCATGCTGGGTCTGTAGCCTCTGGTTCACATGGCTGTACCTGAAATGGTGACAGACGGGCAGCCCTGCCCCAGCTGCACCCCGGGCTGACTGGCCTCACTGCCCTCTCTCCCACCCCAGTTTACCTGCAATGCCAAGGACCTGGTGGGCTGCCTGGCAGAGGAACACAACATCAGCACGAGCCAGGTCAATGCATGCCATGTGGCAGAGTCAGCCTTCAACTACAGCCTGGGTGACCAACAGGGCTTCTGCGGCAGCCTCTGGCCCAACTGCAACTTCCCCGAGGTACTTCCACAAGCCACCCTTGTCTGAGGAGCCCCGAGGGGAGCCCAGTGCTGGGCGGGGCTGCTGTGTGCTTCCTGTTCAGAGCACACAGCACAGTCACCTTTAGTAAATGAGACTCAGGTCTGCACAGACCCCTCTCTGGAGCACTTTACTGCCTGCAGGCATCGAGGAGGAGCTCAGGAGAGGGTGGTGTGGCTTAGCAGCTGGAGCACCTGGCAGGGTAGGATGGGGTGTCTGCCCTGAGAGGCACAGCTCTGTGTGCCAGCTCCCAGTAGGGGTTCATGGGAACCCCGCAAAGTGAAGGTTGGGTCGCCCTGTTCTGCGGTGTTTCTGCCCTCTTCCAGGGCCCTGTGCAGTCTCAGGACACGCACAGCCTTCTGCTGGAAGAAGCAGGGTGTCTCGCTGCCATACACACAGGACCAGGGGAGCCAGTGAGGAGCAGGTGCCGCCTCCCAGACAGGCGCCGTCCTGTGCCTGGGCCCTGCTGCCCCCCCCTCTGGGGACTGAGCCCCGGCTGCCCAGTGCGGCTTCTAATTCCCAAGGGCTGTTTGCTCTCATTTGGGCACCCCACAGAAGCTGGGCCTGGGGGAGGAGGCAGTTTCTGTTGTTTTGGGGCGAGGTCTTTGAACCCAGCCTCACCTAGTGCCCTGGGCCCCAGGGTTGCAGAGCTCAGGCTGCCACACCCCCGCTGTTGTCCCTGTCAGCGGCCCCATCTCAGACCCAGGCTCTTGGGAGAGCCCAGCATTAAGCTTCAGCCTCCACCGTGCTTGGGCCTGAGATCTGAATCGGGGCGCTCTCGCCCTTCTCCAGACTAGACCCCTGGGGGTAAATCATCAGAGTGTGCCCCCTACTCCTTCCTTCACCCCTGGTCTTGCTGGTGACTTGGGGCCCAGGGCAACCTCAAGTCTATCACTGGATTCCCAAAAGGCCTGGGGAGGTCCAGTCAGGGGCTGTCCCCAGTGGCCAGCCCAAGAGACAGGCAGTACAGAAGTTGTTTGGAATCCTGCCTCAGAAACCAAACTAAATGTAGAAGAAACAATAGAGTAAGAAGTGGTGACACGTCTAGTACTAACGCCAGGGGACCAGGGCAAAAGGGCCCAGCGGAGTCAGCCCTCGCTTGTCTAAGAAGGAAACACGAAGCTTCCCAAGGTAGACAGCACATGGCTTCCATCTCTTCGGGAGCCTTTGAGTTTGAGGCCCAGTGGAGTCTGTATCTCACTTGTTTACTTTTTATTGCTATATATTTGGCCTGCACAGTGATCCCACTCATCTGTGGGAATTTGTGCCACCATGTAACCTGTGCTTTCGGAACTGCACCTCAGAGACACGAGGGCGCCAGGCACAGCAGCTTGTACCCGGGCTCCTCGCATGGCTGCGCACCTGTTGCCAGGCATCCGCCGGCAGAAACCGGGGGGCAGTCCGGGCAGGGCTGACGCTGCCCTCTCCCCACAGTACTTCACCTACAGCGTGCTGCTCAGCTTGCTGGCCTGCTCCGTGTTCCTGCAGATCAGCTGCATCGGGAAGCTGGTGCTCATGCTGGCCATCGAGCTCATCTACGTGCTGGTCATTGAGGTGCCTGGTGTCACACTCTTTGACAACGCCGACCTGCTGGTCACCGCCAATGCCATGTAGGTGGCACCTTCCCTATACCCCGGCTGGGTGAGGGCATCACAGGGGCAGGTGGCTGGGTCCCGTCTGTGGGGAGAATGGACAGCGTCCCGTTCCTTCCAGTCTGAGGAGCCTGAGGTGGCTTGCCGGGCTCTGGTTCGCTCCTTCTGTTGCCTCAGCCTGTGTGTGGCCCCTCCCTTGTCGAGCAGGCTCTGCTGGGCCATTTTCCTCCAACGCCAGCTGCCTGTGGCACTGAAGCCCAGAGTGCTTCACCAGGGCGAGGTCTGGGAGCAGAGGGACGCCTTTGTTGCCAGGGGCGGTGACCTGTCTGGACCCAGGCGTTGTCCCTGTCACCCCCGTGGCGACCAGCAGGCTCGCGCTGCTGTACGCAGTTGGGCAGTTTCCGCCGCTCAGAGCAGGGTGTGGTGGCAGTGGTCAGGCCCCCGGCGGGCTAGGGTTGTGTGTGCCGTGCCCCAAGGTGTCTGGCCCTCCAGTCCGTCCTGTCCAGTGGCAGATGTCAGATTTCTGTTGTCAGTTCAAGTCTCACCTTTGGGCATTTGGTTATTCTCCTGAACCTCAATATTTTTTTCCTAATAAAATAGGAATAATATCATAGTAGAGAAATATATGTCAGACTCCTGCTCTTTAACATGTTTTTCTCTACTATATGTGCACATATGCACGCGGGCACGCACACACACGCACACACACACACACCTGCTTGGAGGAAGGGCCTCTTCGCACCTGCACATCATGCCCTGGTCAGTGCCGCTCACCCAGGCCTGTGGCGCAGCTCCAGCTGGGCATTGGAGGGACATCAGGGCAGGACGGATGGCCCACAGCTGCGCCTTGTGCAGGGCGTGGAGCTGCAATGAAGGATCTAAACTGGACCCAGGCAGGAATCTGGTGGCCATGTGGCAGAGGCCAGACGACATGAAGACATGGACACGGAGCGGGTCCCTGGGCCATCGCTGGGGAGGAGGAGGAGGGGGGAGCCTAGGGCTGGGGTTACGTGCTATTTTGGCTAGTATATCTGACATGAGCCAGGGAGCAAGAGAGCAGCAGTAGTGAGGACGGCATGGCGGCGCTTGGGGGGCTGGGATGTGGCAGGCTGGGCACCCACAGGGAGCGAGCCACCTCAGCAGTCCCCTTTCTGTCCACAGAGACTTCAGCTACAACGGGACCTCCCAGTGGTGAGTGACGTCCCCTCCCTGCCCTTGGCACAGCAGGCAGCGGGAGCCGCTGTCCTCAGTGGGCTCTGCCTGTGGCGGGTGTGGGGAAGAGCCAGGGGGCGTCCTGCCTGAAGCAGGGCCCTGCTGGTGTGCAGAGCCTTCTGTAGCTTGGACTTTGACATCCCAAGGTGACCTGCAGGCTCAGGCGGCAGGTCAGCAGGTCAGCAGGCTAAGGTCATTCCCCAGGACTCGCCCTACAGCCTTAGCCTGTTTCCTCCTCAGGAGCCCTTGCAAGGCCCTTGACACAGAAGAAGCTGGTGCCTGCTGTCCCTCTGCCTTGAAATGTGGGCACCCTTAGCACATTTACTGATGAGTAAATTTGAGAACCAGAGAGGAACCGGCCAGCCTGTCATCCTAGCACTCTGGGAGGCTGAGGCAGGAGGATCAAAAGTTCAAGCCTCACCTGGAGAACTTAGCGATTAGTGAGACCTTGTCCCAAAATAAAAAGGGCTAGAGATGTAGCTCACTGGGAAGGCTCTGGGTTCAGCCCCCAGTTCTGAGAAAAATGATAAAAGGGGAGAAAACCCGGAGAGGTCAAGTGACTTGTCTAATGTTGCTGAGAGGCAGGTTCAGGGTGGGCTGCCTGGCTCCATGCTCCTGTCCCCAGGCTCACCAGTCAGGAAGACCTGTGTGAGGGCTGAGCCGTGGGTGTGGGCACCAGGACAGTAGTGCCAGCCACTGCCAATGTTCAGGGAGACAGTGAGGCTGCGGTCCTCAGACTGGCTCAGGCCTGTCTGCCTCACACTTGCAGCCCTGAGCATGCCACCAAGGTGGCACTGAAGGTGGTGACACCCATCGTCATCTCGGTCTTCGTTCTGGCCCTGTACCTGCACGCCCAGCAGGTGGAGTCCACTGCCCGCCTCGACTTCCTCTGGAAGCTGCAGGTGGGTGTCGGGTGGGTGGGCAGCCTCAGCCCGTCACCTCGGGTGTCCTGCACGGGTTGCATCTTGCTCTCCAGTCCCTGGGCTCCTTAGACTGCTACTCTGCTTTTTAGGGCCAAGAGCAAATCCCTGGGGCTTCAGAGCACCCTGCCAGTGCCTAGGAGTGTGCTCTGCCCTCAGAGAATTTGCTGGAGTTCTTCCTGCATGTGCTTCAGACTCAGATCCCCAGAGGCCACTTTGTGAAGGTGGCAGGGCGGGCAGGGTGATCGGGGCCGTGGAGCCTGCTGGGTGCACAGATGGAGCTGAGAGGCAGCTAGTGCGCGGCTCTGCGGATAGTGCCACATCTGCTCAGACTGTGTCCACCTGCAGGAAGGGTGTCTGCAGCCCGGCAGAGGTGCCGCATGCTAGCAGTGACCCTGTGGCCCTTTGTCACCTACCAGGCCACCTCAAGAGGGCCAGGAGGCAGGAGTCTGCAGTCTGCCTCAGACTTGGACTAGCCCCTCGCAAGGTTTGAGCCTTCTTGCCTCTCCTGGCCTGGGCCTAGATCCAGACTAGCTTGCTTTGACTCCCTTCACCCCACACCATTAAAATCTGTGGGCTGGGGCAGGAGGCCACGTGGAGATGGGCACCTGGCCCTTCTCTGGTCTGCAGAGTGGGTCAGACAGGCTGCCACCAGGGCTGGCCCTCCCTGCCGGGGAGCGAGGGTTCTGTGACCCATCTTTCTGCAGAGCAAATGCCTCCCAGTGCTCAGCCTGCGCTGACCCTCCTGGCTGAAACAGCCACAGCATTGGGCCTCGCTGCAGTGAGGAATAAGGCATCCGCTTGTCCCATGGTCTGCGGCCCCACATAGGCCAAACCCTCCCGACCCCATGGCAGACCCGAAGTCTCTTGTTCTCTCAGTCATCTCTCTTGACCCAGCATTCACCTGGGGCGAGCACTTGTGTTCTTGGCCGGGCCCAGGCACAACTGATCCTCCACTCTTTCCCCTGACCTGCCTCCCCAGGTCCCTAGCTCACCTCCCCAGTTTTCAACTTTTAACTTTTGGTAAGTTTTTAAAATTAATTTTAAACCTAGAGAAAAGTGACAAGATCAGCATAAAGACATCCAGTAGCCCTTCCCCACTCTGCAGCTTTGGTTCCCCCTTGTGTTTCGCAATGCCCATGCCTTGAACACTGCGGTGTCTGCCTTCCAGGAGCAGGCATGCTTTCCCCTGCGGGCCAGTCCGGGGCAGACAGGATGGCTCCAGCTTCCCCTCGAGACCCACGTCCACTCTATTACCCTCCTCCAGGACTGCCCTTGAGTTCAGCCCTTTCCAAGAGGCTGCGAGAGCATTAGAAGCTTAACAGAGTGTCTTCTTTTCCAATGGCGGAAGTAAGGCTTTTTAGGGAATGCTTCGAAGCAGGGACAGCAGAGAGGAGCAGACACCTGGGCACTTGTAGGGCACATGCTGGCACTGGAGTGACTCTTGCTGCCCTTTCCAAGTAGGGCCATCTCTTGGCCCTGCTCTGATCAGGTCCTCTGCCCTAGGCTACAGAGGAGAAGGAGGAGATGGAGGAGCTGCAGGCCTACAACCGGCGGCTCCTGCACAACATCCTGCCCAAGGACGTGGCTGCCCACTTCCTGGCCCGTGAGCGGCGCAACGACGAGCTGTACTACCAGTCCTGCGAGTGTGTGGCCGTCATGTTCGCTTCCATTGCCAACTTCTCTGAGTTCTACGTGGAGCTGGAGGCCAACAATGAGGGTGTCGAGTGCCTGCGGCTGCTCAATGAGATCATTGCCGACTTTGACGAGGTGCTTCCTGGGTCTCCTGGGTTCTAGTGCCCTCTCCCCCAGCCAGTGTGAGCGTCAATGATAGGCGGCCATGGCCAGAGCCTGGTCATGTCCCAGGCGCCTTGTACACCTTACAGATGAGGAAACTGAGGCTCACAACCTTAAGTGTCCCGTGTAAGATCACTGCTTGTAAGGGCCAAAGCAGGGGTTTCAGTCCAGGCTGTTGGAACATAGCTGTCAGGATCCCAGCATCCAGGATAGCCCGGTGTCTGTGCCCAAGCTTCAGGAGAATCAGAGGGAGTTGCTGTTCCTCTGTTTCAGGAGAATTAGAGGAAGATGCTGTTCCTCTGTTTCAGGAGAATCAGAGGAAGTTGGGAACCTGGACATGGAGGACCCAGTTGTCATGGCCTGTGCGTCCCGGGCATGTACAGGGAGTAGGCAGGAAGCCTGTGTGAGAGACTCAGCCCCAGCAACCCTGGGGCAGGTCTGGACATGAAGGATGGGTTCTGGGGATGCTTCTCACAGGGCTGCCAGATAGGAGGAGTGTCTTGAGAGGGTTCCGCTGGGGCAGGGTGGGCGTGAGCTCTGGAAGGAGACAGCTCTGACTGTGAAGTCTCCTAGGCTCCTGGTCGGGGTGGGAAGGTCAGCCAGTCCCTGTGCAGTGTGCCAAGTCAATGGCCCCACCACGTGGGGTCGGGATAGGGCCATCCTGCTGCCCCTCCCTGTGAACCTCGGGGCCCCAGGCTGCTGCTGACAGGGTTTGGCCTACTGTCCAGATCATCAGTGAAGATCGCTTCAGGCAGCTGGAGAAGATCAAGACCATCGGCAGCACCTACATGGCTGCCTCGGGCCTCAACGACTCCACCTACGACAAGGTGGGCAAAACCCACATCAAAGCCCTGGCTGACTTCGCCATGAAGCTGATGGACCAGATGAAGTACATCAACGAACACTCCTTCAACAACTTCCAGATGAAGATTGGTGCGTGCACGTGCAGGCGAGGCGCGGGCCCCACCCACATCCCTGCAGTCCTTGGCGGGAGGCGAGGCGGCGGAGGGCGACCGAACAGTGCAGCTCCCTGTCCTGGTGTGGTGGCCTGGCTTCACAGCCCAAATGGCCCAGGCTGTGGTGCCTTCACTGTGTTTGTAGGGGGTGTATAGGCAGGATCTGTTTTTAGTTTTTAGTAGTATCATGGACTGAACCTAGAGCCTTTGTCCTAAACCACATTTCCCAGCTCTTTTTCTACATTTTTAAATGTTGAGACCAGTTCTCACTAAGTTGCCCAGGGTGGGCTCAAACCTGTAGTCCTCCTGCCTCAGCCTCCCAGAGTGCTGGGATTATAGGTGTGTACTACCACAGCTGGTTCAGAGTTCAATTTTTTAATTTTAACTTTTTAAAAAAGTACAATATATTATAAACCAGAACGAGTCAGGTTACTGGTAAGTTCAGGTGATAACATGTGCAGCTGCTATAAAAACTTCTGCTCTCGCCAGGCGTGGTGGCTCACGCCTGTCATTCCAGCACTCGGGAGGCAGAGACAGGAGGATTGCTGAGTTCGCGGCGGCTTGCCTGGGCACCATAGTGAGCTCAGGCCCAGCCTGAACTACAAGGCGAGACCCTGTCTCAAAAAAACAAAACAAAACCAAAACAAAACTTCTGCGCTTCCTGGACTTGGGAGGGGAGTGGCAAAGGTGTGCGACGAGCTCTGCCTGTGTCAGACCGAGACTCTATCTGCAGCAGTGCCTTGCCCTGCCTGGAAGCTCGAGGAACTTTGTGGACACCTGTGGGGCGTGTGTGTGTGCGTGCACATGTGCACACACACGATGCGGTCCTGCTGAGGAGAGGGAGGTTCTGAGCAGAAGCCCTGGGTTGACTGCAAATAGAGGCCCACTCCGCTTGTTTGAAGGAGGCTTTGAATCAGAAACAGAAATGTTTCATTTGCCCCTATTTAATGTTTATTACCCTGACCTTCTATTTGGACATTTCACCTCTAAGAAGAGCTAAATGAACTGCACAGTAAAAACCCATGTGTGTTTACATACTCAGCCCATCAGTGTGCCCCAGCTAGAGACTGATCTCAGAATCGTGCATCTGTGTTGTCTTGTAGCACGCAGTCACACTGGAGTTTGTCCTCAGGATGTGTCTCACCCAGGGCACAGCCCGACACAGTGGGCTCCTTTCACAGTAGGAACTTGGCCAAGTGTTCTTTTTGTCTTGAGGTTCACGGAGGTAGAAAATGCTTTCCGAAAAGCATCTTTGTTCTATTCGCAATGCTCGTGTATCATCAACTCCCTGGGTGTGTCTTAAGCCATAAATGATCAGATTTCCAATTTGAAAAAAGTGACAATTCACTCATTAAAAAAATAACTGGAATTTCAGGTCTCAGAATTAGCACATTACACTGACATGTGGGTTACTAAAACCAATACCGTGGTCATTAAGGGCCTCAGGGAGGTGTCAGCAATTGGGCTGTCCCCAAACAAGCTGCTAGTCTCCTCTGGATAATGTGCCTGTGGGTCTGATCAGCTTTCCATTTTGCACTGGCTATTGGGAAGTCTAGGCAGAACCAGCTTGGGGGCTGCTGTGACTTGTATGTAGCCTGTGGTTTTGTGTTAACTTCACTCCTGGTTTCATGTAGCATTTTCATCCTCATTTGTCTTCACTTCATCTCTCCATCCTCACCCATTTGTGTTTTTCTCTTGCTGCACATTTTTGTGAGCTGCCTCAGCTCCTTTATTGGACTGGACTATGGGCTAAGTACAGAATCCACCAGAAGGTAGTAAGGGTGGGTGAAGTCTGTTCCTACAGACTCAAGACAGCTTCTTGGTAGTGTGGCCTTGAAGTGGCCAGTGAGGTAGATGGACCCTCCTGGAAAAGCTTGTGGATAAAGAGCGGCTTGTGCATTTGACGACTTAGAGGCTTGTGCAGGGACACGGGTCAGAAGCCAGGTGCTTGTTGTGCGACTGGTGGAGAGACAAATGGGTGTGTGAGGAAGGAGGAAGTAGCATTTTGGAAATGTTAGTCTGAGGCAGTTGAGTCATCCAAGTCCCCGAAAGCAGGAATGCGACAAAGAGGCAACTGGATTGGTAAGAGGGCACTGCAGAGCTTGCTGAGGGCACTCCTGGCAAGGGACTGGCAAGAGTAGTGAGGACCCAGAAGCAGCGGATGAGGGTGAATTTCAGCTGTCCGAATAGCACAGTGGGCAGTAGACAGATGGAAGATGACAGAGGGCGACCCCGCAGCGTGCGGCGAGAGGAATGCTGGCGAGGGCAGCCAGAGCAGACTTGGCCTTCACCTGAGGCGTGTGGCTGACTTCTGTCCCCTACAGGGCTCAACATCGGCCCTGTGGTAGCCGGGGTGATTGGGGCACGCAAGCCGCAGTACGACATCTGGGGCAACACGGTGAATGTAGCCAGCCGCATGGACAGCACTGGCGTGCCTGACCGTATCCAGGTGAGTGCGGGAGCATCGGCACCCCCATCTCCCGTGTGAGGGAACCTGCTGATGCTGAGGTCTTCATGGCGGGCCACCCACGGTTCCCAGTCTCAACTTCTGCACCGTATTAGGCAACGAGGAAGTTGGTGCTGTTATTCGGGGAGCTTCAGTACCTTGGACAGATCCATAGGGCTGTGCAGAGCCCTCTGCTGGGCACAGAGGGAATCGGACAGATAGAGTTGAGGACCTGCCCAGCCAGGCACACCAAAAGGACGCCAGACTCCTGCAGCGGGCAGGGCCTCCCAGGCGTGTTGGCTGCTCTCATAGCCTGGTCCCTGGATGGCGTCTCTACCAGCCCCAGCCACCAAAGGGACTGGCAGAGGCCAGAGGCTATTTCTCTCAATCCTGTTAGGCTGGCACTTGTGATACCCAGGGCTGCAGACAGGGCTGCACTGCTTTTCTTTACCTTTCTATGGAATTCTGTGGCTGCTCACTCCAGCCTGACACCGAGGGCCTGAGCCAGGCTCTCACCCTGGACTCCTCTCAGTCACTGTTGTTCCCTGTGAGGCTGGAGATCAGTTGCTCTGACCTCCGTTTTCCTAAGTCTTAACTGTGCCATTTTAAAGGGCCTTTACCCACATTGGCAGTGCTTAAATGTTCTGTCACTTTTCTGCCCCACAAAGCTTCTGGACAAACAGACTGAGCCTGGGCACAGTGCTGGCCAGTCCACCCTGCCTGGCTGGCTCATGGAGGCTGGCTGAGCCACTAGGCTACATGGCCTTGATTATATCCACCCACATACCAAGGAGAAAAGGGAAAGCTAGGTGGCCCTGGGCCCCCAAGGGGAGGGGGCTGTTCGTGTCTATAGGAGTCCTCACCCACCCAGGGGCAGGAGTGACTGTGCCAGCAGGCAGCACCTCACCAGGGCCTCACCACATGGAAACCATAATTCATGATTCAGGTTCTGCCCTCAAGCCCACCAGCAAGCCCACTGCCTGTCCCTGGCTGCCCCCAGGGCATGGTGGCAAGAGCCTGGATAATGCGCAGGAATGGTGTTAGCCATCCTGTCACTCCCTGTCCTGTCACCCCTGCGTCCCTGCTTAGCCAGCACAGCACAGTGTGGTGCGGTGGTGGTGAACCTTCTAGAGCTTTCCATTAAGCAAAACACACACGTGCCACTGTAGTGGATGGAGCCCCAGTGAGCCCTCTGTGCCCTCAAGGCTGGGGCACAGGATCTGGAACTGAATCCAGGTTCTGCCATTTCTTAGCTGTCACCGCAGGCTGGTGAGTCAACTTTAGGAGCCAAAAATGAGACAAGCAGAAGTTCTTCAGCCATCTGTGGTGAAAACCAGTTTTTAGCAATCTTCCTGGTCCTGAGACAGACCCTAATCACACACTTGGATATCGTGCCATTCCACCTGTGGTCACGTTCTGGGATGTGCACAGTGGGTGGGCAACAGGCCACACAGCATCACTGACACAGCACATGTGAAGTGCTTGTTACTGCAGCACAGAGGGGTGCCGTGTTCTCTCGTCCTGAGGGGAGGGCAGGGGCCTCTGCCCGGCCCCCAGCGGCCCTCAGCGGAGCCCAGTAGGGCGTGGGCAGTGCGTACACAGTTCCCGTCTGAGCTTAACCCCACCCCTTGCTCTCACCTGCCCTGCCACTGCAGGTCACCACAGACATGTACCAGGTGCTGGCTGCCAACACGTACCAGCTGGAGTGCCGCGGCGTGGTCAAGGTGAAGGGCAAAGGCGAGATGATGACCTACTTCCTCAATGGAGGCCCCCCGCCCAGTTAGCACTGCCAGCAGTGTGCTGTGGCCTGGCCTCCCCAGGAAGGGACGGCTTCTTTTGCTCTTCTTTTGCGGGAGCCTGCACTCGGCTATGCAGCCGTGCTGGTGAGATTTCCACCTGACTCAGAAGCAGCCTCTGCCTTTGCTGGTGGGCACGGACTCCGGCCCAGGCCCTGGTGCCAGCGTCCTGCGAGCACCAAGCTGACCAAAGATGTTTCCCCTGCAGAAGACAGCTGGACTCAGCTGAACCTTGTTTTCTGACAGGTGCTGCCACTGCGCAGTGGAGGGCACTGCTGGAGCCCAGCACGCGGCAGCAGGCCCGAGTGGCCGCAGCCTGGACGGTGGGGTAGGCTCAGTGCCGGCCTGGGGCACCAGGGACCCCGAGGGGTTCAGACAGGCCACGCCCCTGCTCCCTGGTGGTGCTCTTGGGGCGGGAGTGCCGGCTGTGGAGGACCCTGGGCGTTCCCCTCCACACACAGACAGCTCCTTGAGAAGGAAACAGACTGATTGTGAGGGGGAGGCAGGAGAATGCCAAGCAAGGAGTGGGGGCTTGAGGAAGAAGAAGGAGAAGATATTTATTAAATAAAACACGTTTTCTGTGCCCTTCTTTAGACTATGCTAGTTGTATTCGTGTAAGAGACACAAGCAAACCAGAATGCCACGGGGGAGGGTGGGCGAGGGTTCCAACTTGTCTTTTTTGTATTTTTTATTTTGTATTATTGAAAGCCTTGGAGATCTAACAGATATACCAAATTCTATATTTTGTAAATTCTCTATATTAGAAGACAGCTGTGCACAGTGAGGTGTGTACACATTTGTGCTGTACGTCTGTCGGTGTGTGCACTGGTGTACATGCGCGTGTGTTCCTGCTGCCCACCTGCTCTCTGGCAGGCTGTTTCCCTCCTTTCAGACTTGGCAGAGTTTGGTTTCCCAGGGACACCCAGAGCAGGGCTGTGGCCCTCAGGCGCCACATTCACGGGAAGTAGGAGGACGACGCACATCCACTGTCCGTCTCTTTCTAATACACAGGCACACACACCCCATCTCCCCTGCGTAAAACACAGAGTAAAAGGAAACAGCTGCTTTCCCAGCACAGGCTGTATTGGAACTCAGCCCGCGTGGGCAGTATAGCTTGTTTTATCTGCCTTTGTTCCGAGGGGGGCAGCCAAAGATACCTAAGGAAAGTAAACCTTCTTAATCACTTCCGAGGGAGGCATTTGGAAAATGCGCTGTCACAAAGGTACCTTTATGCAGCATCCATAGATCTGTGCCCAGATCCGTTCACTGTTTCTCAGGACAGAATTTTTCTCCCCTCCCACTTGAATCGGGAGAAGGAGAGGCGGCAGCCCTGGGCCAGCTGCTGAAATGTGACTTCGATGACCACGTGCACCCCCAGCTCTGAACCCAGCTCTGAGAAGCAAAACTGTGGACCCCAAACTGCCAAGCCTGAGTCCGTTCCATGCTTCTGCTGCTCCCTCTTGTGAGTTCTGCCTTGGCCTTGCCTCTGCCGCAGGGGCTGGCGCCTTCACCTCATTCTCGTCCCTGCCTCCGTCGGCCTGCCCTGCCGTGGGGGCGGATGTTTGTGTCGCTTCCAACCTGAGTAGAGTGTGCGTGCTGCGCCCATCCTGTGCCCCACTGGTCATGGCCTTGAGGGCCTCCCCATCCCAGCAGTGACCGGTGACAGCGTGCAGTGCTAGCTCTGCGTTTCCTCTGGGGGTGTGCACTCTTTTTATTCCTGCTCTTGCAAAAACGATACAATTATGATTTCCCATGGAAATTGAAAAGTCTATTTAAATAATTTAACTATTAAACACTTTCACTGGTAATGTATTCTCGTCTGATTTTTGGGTTGGGCTGGAGTACAGGAACAGGTGCTAAGACGGACAAGCTAAGCGTGTTTATATGAGAAAACAAGATAATGAAGAAGCTGGAAAGGAGTGGAGGAGGAGGCAAGGGATGACCACAGGCCAGGAGTGATGATAGACTGCACAGCTGATGGCGGCGCTGTTGCCGGGCACCACGCTGGAGCGGGCACCCCTGCATGTTACCTCACTGACCCACCAACCAGCTTTCACCGAAGAGGCTGGCAACGCAGAGGCTGTGCCGTGCCTGGGCTGCATGGCTGGTACATAGAAAGGGATGTCAGGCCCTGCCTGCTGTCCAGGCTCACGCAGGGGACACTTTCCAGTAGTTACTACACAGTATTTGGGCTCAGGAAATAAATCCAGAGAGGCTGTGGGCACATTAAATTCAACACAGCTGCCCAGGAAGAACCAGTGAAGACGGGCCCAAGGGGCGGCAGTCCCGGGATGGTGGGGCCTTCGGGACTGAAGGAAGTGGAACTCTTTGGGGCTTCGGAGTACAGAAGTGAGGTGTGCTTTACAGAGGTAGTTTGACTCAGAAATTCCCGGGCTGGGATACATTTGTGAGACAAAGGCCAGACAAAGATATTCAAACTTCAGGGGCCAACCAGAACCCCTTTCTCCTGAGTGGCAGTGGGTGATAGTGCACACATGACCTGAGAGGTAGGTCACAAACCCTCATCAGTAACCCCACCTGTGCCTGCCCCCAGTGGGAGCATCTAAGCAATGTTTCTTAGAGGGTTCTGCTTTTCCTAAAAGCCTAGAAAGCACAAACCCCAAACTTAGTAGAAGAGATGCTGTGAATATGAATACCACCACCCTGATGCTAGCAGACGGCAGGTATCAGACATAGGGTGGAGACCACAGTGTGAAGTTAGCAACAAACAAGCAGCAGGCACTGTGCGGCCCTGGGCATGGGGACGCCAAGGCCAGCACTCACCTGGGAGCCATGCTGTCCTGAGAGGCACAGCAGTTAATGCGTTTGTCGACTTCCTGGACCAATCCTGAGTGCCAAGGTGAGCTGTGGCTCTCACGTGGTTAAGCATGGGTGTCTGTCATCACGCTGCCTGGGCTGCTGGAGTTTTGTGGAGCCAGAGGGGGACACCAAGCCCAGGTCGTTACAGGGCAGGAGGCATCTGCAGACTGGGATGGACAAGAAGCAGCCCTGAACTCAACTGTAGCAACTGCCCACTGCTTTGGAGTTTGTCAAGGTGCAAACAACACACTGAGGACAAAACATAATGCACAGCTCACTTTCAAAACAAAGGGACCCCACAGGGCCAGCCATGGTGGCTGTGACCATTCTGCAGGACACGGGGCACCTGTCAGGTCTGCAGAGCGAATTACTTACAAGTGGTGTTTCTTACCTGCCGCCCTCTGGATGAACCTCACAGCACATAGCTCTCTCCCTGGCCTCCCCGGGAGGGCCCGTGCGTGCTGAGGTTGCGCAGATGCCTGGCACAACTGCCCAGCACACCACCTGCTGGGGACCACTGACTTTGGCAGGAGGAGCTTGCCTCTCAAGGTCAGCAGTAGGTAAAAGGAGATCCGGTTATTGAAGGATACTCTTTCTTTTCTTTCCTTCCTTCCTTCCTTCCTTCCTTCCTTCCTTCCTTCCTTCCTTCCTTCCTTCCTTCCTTCCTTCCTTCCTTCCTTCCTCCCTCCCTCCCTCCCTTCCTTTCTTCTCTCTTTTTTGAGACAGGGTCTTCCTTTGTAGTTCAGGCTGGCCCTGAGCTCACTATGTAGCCCAAGCAAGCCTCAAACTCAGCAAGAAGGATACTCTTCTTAACCTTTCATATTTTCCAAAAGCCTCTGGGGTTTTTTCTTTCTCTTAGGAGGGGAAATACAACATTTGGTGTCCTCTTTGCTGTCTTTCCTTCCCACCTGCAGGGTCCCTGCTTCACGACATAAACACAAGAACAAAGCCACCAAGGGCACTGACCTGGCTGGTCACCAAGGCCTCTTCTTCTTCTGGCATTCTCCAATTTTAAATATCTGTGTAACCTTTAGTTCGTCTTCAAGCACCAGAGTGCTCATACGGAACAAATGTAAACACAAGCCATGTAGGGCGTAAGGCATTAGACCAAAGAGAGAGACAAACAGGGTAAAGCATCAGGCCGTGGGACCTGCAGGATGAGCGCCAGAAACAGCTCTTGCTTTGTCCTCCTGCAGACACCAGTCCAGCAGCAGCAGCAGCAGAAAAGTCAGTGGCAGCAGCGTGGCCATCTGTGTCCCATGCCAGGGGCCGGGGGGTGGGTGGCTGGAGAGCAGTCAGGTTCACAAAGCAAGCAGATGGCCAGAGACCAGTGAGGGCAAAAGGACGAAGAGGAAAGGGTCCCCAGGGGCTCGAGGGTCAGGGAGGCAGCCTCCTGCCCCGGTGGCTCCCCAGCCCACCCTCAGGAACGCTTGCTGCTAGTGCAGGGTGCAGCCCAACCCACATCCCTCTCCAGGGCCCTGTTCATGCTGCCAGTCTGTCAGGCCGGTGGGTTAAAGAAGCCTCTCTGGAATTCATCTGGGACTTCCATCACTGTTTTTCTACTACCACTTTCTAATTCTGCCCTGGCTGGAATCGGGCCCCATAGCATCTCCAGTCAGCCTCACTTAAGAGTAGTTTCCAGGTCCACTAGATTTGCTTCCTGAGTGTGAGGGAGCCGCATGGCTCACACAGGACTCTGCATGAGTGTGTCTGGCTTCACAGTAAGCTTTTCAGACGTGCTGCATCTGCACTCTCTCCTCCCCAGCACCGCACTGAAGGCTGCTGGCTGCCCACTTCTACCTGGCCCTGCCATCATCCGTGTCCTTGGTCCTCTTAACTGCCCCACTTTCTGTGGGCATCACAGTACTAGAAGGGACAGCCCAACCTCATCACCAGTATGTCCTCTGGAAAGTTGTCTGGTACCCTGGTTACGTTTTCAGACCCTGGGAATACTTACCACACAGTTCCTGTGAAATTACTTCAACAGATTCTGGCACGACACTAGAAGGGAAGGTCATCGATGAAGCATAGCCATTCTATACTAAAATATGTACTTCCTTGTCCTAGGATCTAAGGATGCAGGAGGCTCCCCATACCTGTTAAGAGCTCTCTGCCCCGTCATGGCTAGAAATGCAGGAATTCTAGCAAACTATTTTAGTTGGCTAGAACAGTTACAATGCAGGAGTTGGAAGTGACTCAATCTCTTGTTTTGGAAATAATATTATGGGCTGTGGATTTGGCTGAGTGGCACCATACCTGTATCGAAAAGACAAAATGTTGTCTGTCTACCTTTAGGCAAGAAGCCCTTCCACCTGGCCTCAAAGCATAGCACTGGCATGAAATAGGCAAGTGACCAAGGTAGAGCTGAGCTGGAGCAGGACACCAGGCCATGTGGGAACTGGACCATGTGTGTCCTGTTTCTCTGTCTGGAGCACCAGTGTGCTCCATGAGCTGCCGGGTGACACCTGCATTGCTGTGCTGTGGGAAGCAGAAAAGGGCAAATGTGAGTTGTGGGTGAGGTTGGACTGGAAACACTGCTAGTTGCCAAGGAAACACAGGGAAGGATTCATGACATGAGGGAACTGATTTCAGAACTCTTGCCAGTTGTGCTGATGTGATCGATTGCTCAGCAGCACTGCCTAGGCACAGGACACCATGACTGTGTGCCCATACCCATTACAGGCAGGAAGATGACAACCGCATCACTTCTGATCACGTAGTGTTTCCCTGTCTATTGTCATTTCACCTGCTAAGTAACCTAGAAAGCGTGGCCACCAAGAAGATCCTGCAAAAGTAGCAGCCATTCCTCTCAGAGGCATGAAGGCTTAACCTGAAGACTGCAATCTGCCAAGACCTCACAGACATCCTCTAGGCTGGGGAAGGTGCAGGCATGGACGAAACTCCGCGGCTCACCTTATCCACAAACCCTGTCAGAACCTTTCAAACTGCAGGAGTTTCTCTTACCCATTTTTAGCAAGGGTATTATTAAAGCCAACTTAAACAGAAGATCAGATTTTACTTTACCACCTCATTTCAACGTAGAAAGATTCCTTTTCTGTAGAGGCAATAACGCAGAAAAATACTAAGCAGCCCTGACCATAAAGAATGCAGCCTTAGGGCCAGAGATTTAGCTCAGTGGTTCCCATGCCCACCTAGCAAGCACAAGGTCACTGGTTCAATCCCCAGTAACCACATACAATAATGGGTGTGGTGACTCACGCTCACCAGCAATCAGTACCACAGTGCTGGGAGTGGTGGCTCACACCTATATTCCCAGCACTTGGGAGGCAGAGGCAGGAAGATTGCTGAGTTTGGGTCTTACCTGGGTTCAACAGTGAATTCAGGGCCAGTGTGAACTACAAAGCGAGACCTTGTCTTAAAAAAAAAAAAAAAGGAATGCAGTCCTAAAAAGGAATGCAGGTCTAAGTGGTGGATGCTTTTGGAATGACTGATTTGTCTACTTACTACACATTCCACAAGACTTCTAACTCTTAAAGTAAACCAAAGGACTATTAAAACAGAAACAATGATGGTGCGCACATGCTTGCACACACAGAAATGCATGCACAATTTTGTCGTGCCTCATCTAACAGCTCAAAGAGCATCTCTGGGTCCAAAACTCTTTTGGAATAAAGGCTGGTCAACCACAGCTCACCTCAGGAAAATAGAGTCACCTCCTCTGGGCCACAGCAGTGAGCTCTGGTTTCTGTGGGCCCTTGACAAAGCCAAAACCCAACAACACTCCAGACACTGCCCAGCCAGAAACAGAGCTATGCATTTTTCCAGGCTGGACTGTGCTGGGAAGATCCACCTTTTTTTTTTTTTTTTGAGACAAGGTCTTGCTTTGTAGTTCAGGCTGGCCCTGAGCTCAGTATGGAGCCCAGTCAGGCCTCGAACTCAGCAATCCTCCTGCATCTGCCTGCTGAGTGCTGGGATTACAGGTGTGAGCCACCATACCCAGCACTGTGGTATGTGGTACTGATTGCTGGTGGGTGTGTCACCATGCCCAGTATTGTTGTATGTGGTTACCAGGGATCAAACCAGGGACCTTGCACTTGCTAGGCAGGCACTGGAACTACTGAGCTAACTCTTCAGCCCGCGAAGATGCACCTTTATAGCAAAATTGACATGTTAAGGTAGGAAGACCACATTCATTTTATATAAATTATAAAATTATTAAATTTGGCAAAGTTTCTCTTTAAGATGAGCTTCTGGTTCAAATGGATTTTCAAGTTTTAACAGGTATTTGTTTATTGCCTAAGGGAATAATTCTGGTACAAAATCTTCTATGAAACACACACATACACCCTGAGTGGAGGCCTTTGAAAAATGGTACCAGTTAAAGACTCAAGGCACAATCATAACATGCAAATATGTATCAAATAATAAACAATTCTGTTCATTTTATCACTTTGCAGAACCCCAAGGGAGAATCTTTTTATCAAAATTCATCAGGACAGAGCCTCCCTCCCACCTTGCCACTGAAAGAGCAACACATATATAGTTTCCCTTCTTCAACTTTAACTTCTAGGATGTTCCAGAGTCACATTAGTGACACCAGTAGCAATGCTTTAACCCTTCTTTCATTTTCATTCACTTTGTCTCTTCTTCCTTTCTGTTCATATTTTATAAACATTGTCTTTATGTCTTTCCATGGTGTTTTGTGTTCAAGTTGCTTTGGGGAAAGTTTAGATACATTTCAAATACAGACCAAAAAAGCAGACATAAGAGGGTACCTTGGCTCTCATGGGATAAAAACAGTATTTCACAGTTGCCTAAATTCAGATATACTTAAGAAAACACACCTATAACAGAGCTAGATTCATGGATTTCAGAAACCCTGCATTACTTGATTTGATCAAGAATCAACATATTCTCTGACTATAATCTTATAATCATTTGTAAAGATCTACACTAAGAAATTATAGTTATGTGCGCTTAGCTATATGGCATAAGTCAGTAAGATCTGATCACCCTGGTTTCCTCCCTCTTAATATGAGGACATCTACTACTTATTTGCCTTGCAAGACAGAATTCATTCTAATGAGATAAACTCAGTTTGCTCTTAGAGGTTAAAGTGCAATATAAATCTAAGACACTAGAATCACTGTGACAGTTAAGCTGGATTGTCAACTCAATTGGCTTTAGAGCTGCCCAGGGATTAGTAAAGCACTTCTGGGTGAGTGTGGGTAGTTTTTGAGACTCAACCTTGTGTACTGTGTCTGGTCCCAGAGCCCTTCTTTCCAGGCTCTGTCCCCTGATCTGCTTCCCAGCTGCCACACAGTGATCAGCTCTGTGCCACCACAGCCTTCTGCTAGGATGTTTTTGCTTTGGAGTCCACTAACTGTGGACTGAACCCTCATAAACCATGAGCCAAACTAAACCTCTCCTCTAGGTTATGGGTCAGGTATTGTGCCCCACATAATCAAACACCTCAAATGCTAAAGTGATTCTCAAGAGCCTAAGAACTTCTTTAAATCCACACCCAAAATCTCTTTCCAAACTCATAATTTCTTGGCAATAATATGATACAGACAGGAATCTATGTAACCACTCAGGGATGTAGGCAACAAATAATGAAAGAAAACATTTGTATACACAAAATATTATTTATACCTATTTCATTTTTTACATTGATATAAACATCCTTTTATCCAAATAGCTGGTAAAATAAAACAAAAAATGAAAACCAAGCTTTTAAAAAAAATACATAGTGAGTTTTCAAATATCCTTGTTGAAAGGATCCAAATGCCAAACACTCTAAGTCAATAATTCCACGATAAGGAGGCAGTTCCTGAACCAAATTGGTAACACTGGTAACTTTCTGGTTAATTAATAATTTATAAGAAAACTTCATTTTAGCCATTAGTTTAGAACTTCTTTACTTTTCTGGCTCAGTAGGTACAAAATTCCAAATGTCATTAACTGTTGTTTTGATGATTATATGACATGTTGGGGTTCTTTGAGAATATACATACTTTCTGGGCAGCCTAATGTGAATAGAGACAGCAAACTGGAATTTCTTGTTTTAAATAAAACAAATCCTTGATATAAGCTTTTGGTCTTCCTAACACTTCATTCCCCTAAAAGGAGGGGGCAGCCAAGGCTCTAATTAAGCAGATCTTCAACATGGTTCTAGTTATATCCATATATTGATTCAGGCCAACAAGGCAGCTCAAGGACTTTCCCTCCAGCTATATTTTCTAACAAATATGCCCACTAACATGAATTATACATAGTGGTGCTTGCTGCTTTTCAGTAGCCTATCCATTTCTGGAATCATTTCTTTCAAAACTATAGAAAATCACTCATGAAGATAGCTTCCAAAAGTAGAAGAGTTGTAGATTTTGCTAATGGAATCAAGTTCTGCCTCTTGTATCATTCATTTGCAATGCTTGAATATTTCTAACATTTTCAGAAAGTAAGTTTTCTCAAATATGTGATTATTTCCCTAAAGCTGTGAGACGGTCAAAGTTGCTAGGAAAGTCTCCTTCTGATTCCTGGGACACACAGTCTAGTATTCCAATCAGGTCCACACCATGGCTGGCACACAATGAGGTTTAGGTGCTGCATGACACAGAAGTAATGCTGAATCACAGTGAGAATGTCGTTCCCTTCAGAACGCTCTTTTCTCCTCTGATTATGCCACAGTCTCATTTTGGGGCAGTAAGTTCTGTCACAAAGTTCAGGCTTCTTGGTTCAGAGCTTTGGCAGGCATTAGTATCTAGCTAAAGTTTAGTAACACTTTTTATATTTACTTTATTTTTGTAGTGACTTCTTATTTATGGCAAGTTGTCACTGGTTTTCTTCTTATAATAGGATTTGTTTCTTTTAAAAATACTTTAAAATTTAAAGGATAAATATTAAATCAATAGAGTATATATATACAAGTATCAAAACTTGGGAAACAATGATTATAGTCTAATGAATCATATTTTTAAAAAGGATTTCAAAATAAACAAAAAACACAATATAGAAAGAAAATATACATCGCTGTATTTTCAATACTTGTGATGTTCCAGAGACAAACTCAGCACAGCTTTCTCTTATATAGGGGAACTTTCAGAATTAGGATTCAGGCAAAGAGAGAAAAGTGAAAGAACAAATTCCACACCACCCTGAACTCATAAAATCTTGGTACTATAAATGTACAAATAATTTGATGTTTAGTACAGTCATTTGTTTCAAACACGTCATTTCCAATCTCTACAGCATCTTTTACTTGGTCTGTAGTGATGCCTCGAAAAGGCAAACTCAGGGTGCAGTGCCTGCTGGGCCCTCAGAGCAATTGCACGCTTCTGTTGTGACGGGGCTCTGGAGAGGACTTGGGACAGCTGGCCAGGTCTTCCAGTGGAGTCTGACTTCTTCCACACTCATGGCATAAAGAGACAAGCCTTCTCCTGCTCTAAATAATCTCACTGCCAAAAGTCTTCAGAACAGAGTTCCTCTCCCAAGTCTTGCATGCTCCCAGGCATGCCATGCTGATTTAAAAACAAGGAAAATGGGAGAAAACGAATGCAGAGCTTCTCATTTGTGGTGACTGGTTTCTTCATCACAGTGGCAGTTAGGAGACATCCCCTCCTTTCCCCCTGAAGCCAAGGCAACATATCTGAAGGAGGGTGTCAGACATCATAGTCAGGAGCTTTGCCCTGGGCTTGCCTCAGCCAGATCTGCAGTGTGACAAATGCTCCCACAGTCACATGAAAGAAAAGCTGCCAGAGGTTGCGCAGTTCATAGAGATACATGTTGCATAGACAGATTAAGCCAAAAGTCAAGAAAGATTTGACATTTCGCCAGCCGGTGTAGTAGACAAGTAAATAACACTGTTCAAAATAGAAAAATAAAAGATGATTAGGGCTATAAGAAATAGATGTTCCTAATATAAAATTGTAACAGATCTGAGACTTAAAATATGAGACAGAATAAGGGTATTTTTCACTGAAGGATAAGATAACGTAACACCTAAGATATTCAGCTACGAAAGTTACACAACTTGAAAGGGAATAGATCATTTTCCTTTTATGTCTTTCATTTTTCAAAAAGAAGCATCTTGTATCACATTTTAAATGGAAGTACAATTGGATGTCTCCCTTGCAAACAGGCTGGGTAAATTTTCCAAGGTAACAGGTAACCAAGATGTGTTGCCAGGGACGAAGGGGGTTTTTCTATTCTTACTCTTATGTACCAAAAGCTTGCATAAGTTATTCAGAAAACTGCATTCTAGTCTAACATGAGTCTGAATATTAATAAAGTCAACAAAATTTAACTGGGATCCTATTGAAGGCAAAGAATTGTTACAGAATGTGGGTGAATATTTGAGGGGGGATTCCTCAATTGCTTATCTATTCAGGGCCTGCTACAAATCAAGCACTGCTCTGTAGTTATAGGGAAATAAGTGAAGCTCTTGCTCACATAGAGCCTACATCTCAGTGGGGGAGCACTATAAACATTTTAAACATATAAGAGTGATCTTTTTAAAAAAAGATAAAACAGGAAAAGCTGTCAAAAGATGACAGTGAGTTCTGTTTAGATGAAACAGTACAGAAAGTGCCCCCACCAATCCTGGCATTCTCCCTTTCTTGCTTTATTTTGCTCCACAATGAACTATAAATGCACTTGAAAGACACGCTTATTTTTTGTTTGTCATCTGCTATGGTTTAAATCTAAAATTCCCCCAAGCCTTGTGTTCAGAGGTGGGGCCTAGCTAGAGAAGGCAGATCATTGGGGCATAAACTGGAAGTGTGCATTTTGTCCCTGCCTCCACACTTCTCTTTTTTCTTTCTGTCCGTGTCTCTCTCGTCCTCCTGGAGTTTTTGCGAGGTGGCTGGATCTAGCATGTGTGACACTAGAATTGATTGTGGTGCAGGGCTAGGATCAAGAGCACTAGGATTAAGGGTGTGAGTGTTACTTGCCCTAAGTAGCCTACATAAAATATAAGGGATAGAAAGAGCTGTGGTCATCTCTTCCTTGCTTGTTTTACTATCTTCTGCCCACCATGAACTGTTTCTCTTCTGTGATGGCTCTCTGCCCACAGCACCCTGCCTTGGAGCCAGCTTACCATCACAGACTGAAACCTCTATGAACTGTGAGCCAAATAAACTTTTCCTCCTTTAACTTTGGGTGTTGGGCATTTTGTCTCAGTAATGAGAAAAGTAATATGCATAATCCGGGGTGGGGAGAAAATGCACTAAAGAGCTCTTTGGAGGTAACTGAAATGATCTAAACAGAAATTAGGATCTCTAGATAATACTGTGTCAATGTTAATACTCTTGGGTATAGTATGGTGCCATGGCTATGTGGCAAAATGTCTATGTTCTTAGAAGATGCATGTGTAAGTACTGAAAGGGGAAATATAAATCTGTAACGGATTGTAAAAACAGTAAGTCCAGAGATTTCTGTTTCTGAGAAGATAGAGCAGACACTTTACCCTGCCCTTCCCATTAAGTACAACAAAAAAATCCTGGATATTATAAATACAACAAAAATAGGGGCCCAGGGATTTAGCTCAGTGGTTTTGGCATCTGCCTTTGAAATGCAAGGTCCCGAGTTGAGGAGTTCGGTTCGATCTCCGGTAGACACATGGTGGGCATGGTGACTCACGTCCACCAGCAATCAGTACCACATACCGCAATGCTGGGCATGGTGGCCACACCTGTAATCCCAGAACTCAGGATGCAGAGGCAGGAGGACTGCTGTGAATTCAAGGCTTGCCTGGGCTACATAGTGAGCTCAGGGCCAGCCTGAATTACAAAGTGAGACCCTGTCTCAAAAAACAACAAACAAACAAAAAACAATAACAAGAAAAAAGGGTACTGAATGATTGAGAGAAGACAAGACAAGCTAAGGACCCTGACAGGGAATGACACAGAGGCAACTGCCCTAGGTTTCCTTGTTACCTTCTGTTTTCCATATTTGGAGGTGAAGAAGCTGGCAATTAGAAATGTCACCAGATACACACTAATAAAAACAGAAACAAACAAATACCCCCCTCCTAAAAAAAACCCAAGGCAAAAACTCAAGATCTTCTCTTTTTAGCAAAGATTAGGGAAAATGCACCTTAACAAGATAGAAACATGTAGACGGTAACTATTATACTCTAGCCTAACCCCCCCAAAACTTGCTCTTCATGATACCCACATGGTCAAATGCTGAGCGGACAAGGCTAGAATGCTATACAGAGTTCCAGTCCCCTGTAAGCTTCCAGACGCAAAGAGCTTGGACTCACTCCTGACCCCCATTTCCCCACACAGATGTGGCAAAGAACATGTGAACCCTGGACATTTATCTCCACTTGTCAACAGTGAGGCAAAGGATCTCTCTCACCAGTAACAAGACAGGGGATTTGTCAGGAACCACAGATACCAGAAAAAGGTCAGTCAATTTTTCTCAAATGCTAAAAGAAAAGAGATAGGCTAAAAAAAGACTAAGAAATTCTGTCACCTGCAAATGTACCCTCAAGGAACAGCTAAAGGGTATCCCTAAATAGAAGGAAAATGATAAAAAGGAGGACACTTGAAATATTAAGGAAAAAGAATATAGCAAGCAAAAACATAGCTAAGTATATCAGGTTTTCCTTTTTCTCTCGAGTTTGCCTAAATTATGTTTCATAGTTGAAGCAAAAATGATTCTATCAACAACATATATAGAAGAAATATTTATGATAATTGTAAATAAGGTTGGGTAAAAGGATATCTAGAGAGCCAAAGTACTAATGACATCAGTAGACTGATAAGTAGCTTTCAATGTGATACCCAGATCAAGTATCTAAAAATCTGCAAAAAGATGTTAAAAAATACTACATATAAATGGAAATGGAATTCTTGAACCAAATGACATAGCTGTATAATATGTGAAGCAAAAACAGAACTGAAATTTTAAAAATCATTAATTCAATACTCTTCTCTCAGCAAGAGCAGAAATTTGAAATTGAGAACAGAAAAGCAATAGCAAAGTCAATGAAATTAACAGATGGTTACTTGAAAAGATCAGTGAAATTGAAACTGACAAGCAAGACTGACCAAAGGGGGAAAAAAAGATAATACAACTTACCAGTATCACTATAGGGGATATCACTACAGATACTGCAGACATCAATAAAGAAATAGTACAACAGACTTTGTACACATAAATTTGATGACTTACATGAAATGGATAACTACCATAATTCATTCAGTATGAAACAAGTAATGTGAATGGCCACTATTAACAAAATTGAATTTAAAGATGACTTATACAGCTATCATAATTATGACTCTGTGGTTGTAGTAGATAAGACACATAGGTCAATGGAACATAATTCAGAATTCAGAAACAGCACCACACAGATATTCACAACTGAATTTTCACAAAGATACAACCAATTCAGTGGAGAAAAACATAGCCATTTAAACAAATGGTGCTGAAGCAACAACAGGCCAAAGGGGTGGGGAGGTTCTAAGTGTCATATCTCCTACAAAACTTAATGTAGGGGCCGGAGATTTAGCTCAGTGGTTCTGGCGCCTGCCTCGCAAGTGCAAGGTCCTGAGTTCAATCCCGGTAACCACATACAATGCTGGGCGTGGTGACTCTCGCCCACCAACAATCAACCAGTAATCAGCACCACATACCACAGTGCCAGGCGTGGTGGCTCGCGCCTGTTATCCCAGCACTCGGGAGGCAGAGACAAGAGGATTGCTGAGTTTGAGGCTTGCCTGGGCGACATAGTGAGTTCAGGGCCAGCCTGAACTACAAAGTGAGACCCTGTCTCAAAAAAAACCAAAAAAAAACAAACAAACCAACAAAACACAATGTAAAATGGATCATCAACTTTAAAATGTGAAACTGTAAAACTTTTAGAAAAAAATAGAAATCACTAGGATCTGAGGCTAGGCAAGGTACTTAATACAATTCATAAAGGAAAAACTGGTCAAACAAACTTTATCAGAATTTTAAAAAACTTCTATTTTGGGAAAGATCATGTTAAGAGGATGAAAATACAAGCTATAGATTGGAAATGGATAGGTGCAAATTAAATTTCTCACCAACGACTAGTATTTAGAATCTATAAGGAACCATTTATTTTTCAAAATCCAAAACAGTAAAAAATAAGGAAAACAACTGGAAAATCCAATACTTTTTTTTTTCTTGTAGTATTGAGGATCAAACTTGGGCCCTTGTGCTTCCAAGGTAGATTCCGTACCACTTGAGCTAAATCCCTGGCCCTTCTAACCAGAAAATTTACAAAAGAATTGATGTTTCATATCATTAACCAATAAGGAAATGCAAAGTTAAAACCACCAGAGATATCACACAGTTGAAATGGCTAAAATAAAACACAAGGACAACACAAAATGCTGATAAGGCTACAGAGAAACACGTCACTTGAACACTGTTACTGGGAGTGCAAAACAATGTAGCTTTTAATAAAACTAAGCATACAACTACCACATGACCCTAAAATTGCACTCTTGTATTCCAGAGAAGTGAAGACTTACAAAAAAACTTATCCATACACATGTATAGCCGCTGTTTATAATAGCCCTAAATTAGAAATATCAGATATCCTTCAATAAATGACTAAACAAATGGTAGTATATCCACATCATGGAATATTATTCAGCAATAAGAAGGAATAAGCAACTGATTACTCAACAAACTGGAGGAATCTCCTGTGAACAAATGCCAATTGTGAACGATTACTGTGAACTGTGTATCTGTGCACCTCTCTGTAAAACGCACATGTCAAAGTCTAATCCCTAATATGCTAGAACTGGGACAGAGAATGGGGAGTGATTAGGTTTAGACGAGATCATGAGAAAGGAGCTTCCATAATGGCGTCACCATCCTTCTAAGCAGAGAAGAAAGACCGACGCTTTCACTTTCTGTCATATGAAGACACAACAAGAAGGAATCTTTCTATAAGCCAGGTAGAAGGTCCTACCAAAAAAGTACATCTGCCAGCACCAATCTTGGACTTCTGAGGCTCCAGAGCTCTAAGAAATAAATGTCTATTGCTTAACCAGCTCAGTCCATGGCATTTCATCATGGCAGACTTAACTAAGAGAGTTACAAAGCTCCATTTAGATAACACACTAAAGGTAGTAAGTGGAGACAGGAATGTTTTGTTCTGACTATGTCAATATCAATATTCTGCTTATCATATTGTTTTAGAGTTTTGCAGGATAGTACTACTGGGGCTAAAATTATCTTGAATTAGAAAAGATGAATAACAACTGTATACTCACTTTGTTTGAAGCCTACTTTATAAACCATCATATACATACTACATGCACACACATACAGAGTTTAGAGAAGTGCAAAATATTAACAATAGCTCTAAGGGTGCTAGTCTTTAAAATTTCCTGTCACTTCAAAAGAAAGCAATGAGGGAAATGGAATAATCACTATTTTCCCCACTGATCCTTTGCTTTCCCACATGATTTTGTTCTGTTTGTGGCAATGGAACCAAACCCAAGGCCCTGTGTACTCTAGGTACCCTCTGCTGTTTTGGCCTCCTGTTTCAAATGTTTCATATCAAGATCAGTCCTCATTGGCTGAGCTCTGTGCTTCCACAAGCATAGGCATCCTGGAGGAATAAAGTAATGAACCATGTAGTAGCAGCCTGTTAGGCCTGACCTAATTTATTGTAACATATCCTGATGACTGGAGATACAGCACATAATAAGGTAAGATGTAACTGAAAAAACAGTACTATCATCACTCTGCTCAGCATATTTGGAAAGCAGGCAAAGGAAACTGGTATTATACTTTACATTTTTAGAGAAAAAATTTATCTACTTTTCTGAACTAGAGGAACATGATGCTTCTGAGCCATAAGACAACTCTCAGACCTGCTCTAGGTTGCTCTGGGAAATAGTCATGTGCCTGTGGCCAAGACTGGCTCCAGAGTCACACACATATAGGTTCAAATTATAGTCCCACCAAGCTATAAGAACTGTTCAGACCTCAGTGAAAAACTGATGTTAATAGGATTAGTATGGGACTTTCTGTCCTAACAGAATTTAATAGTACAACAAACATAATGGCCTAAGCAGAAGGTAAGAGGTCAGTACATTTTGTCATTATTCAGAATTTACTATCACTTTTCTTTCTTTTTTTATTTTTTTTAAGACAGGGTCCTGGTTTGTAGTTCAGGCTGGCCCTGAGCTCACTATGTAGCCCAGGCAAGCCTCAAACTCACAACAATCCTACCTTTGCCTCCTGAGTGCTGGGATTACAGGCATGAGCCACCATGCTGGGCCACTCTCACTTTAATAAGACAAACTAACCAAAGTTTATATTTTACAAGAATGACTACTCACAAAATTATTTTAAATACACTATTTTGGAATCAAATAAGATCATGCAAATCAAAATATAGAATTATAACTCTAATATTTTAAAAGTATACAAATATGATTTCCTCATTATTCTGGTCTATGGACACAAAAGCTATGATTTAAAATCTGCAGGGAGTGAAGTCCAGACTCTCCTGCTTCAAGGAGTGTACTGCAGCTGCCTCAGCTTTCCCATTTCCAGGTGTGAGATAATGTCCTTTGTAGGGCAGGACTGCAGAAATGAATGTGGAAATCTACACATGAACATTTCAGAAAATTAAACTATGGTGGGACATTACTGAACTTTTTATATTCACTGTATGAAATTTCATCTATTATAATGAAATCTATCAACTTGATAGAAAATTTCTGAAGGTAACATTAAATAGTTATGGAAAAAACAAAAGATTTTTAAAAGCTGAACGATTAAACTCAAATTTCTTATACACATTTACATGAAATAAAATTCAAATGCATATATCCTTCAAAATATTTCCTTAAAGACATCTACAGAATTTTAGGTAGCTTTATATTTCAACCTCAGAATCCTTCAGTTTTTTTTACTGTGTAAGACAAGGAAACACAACACTTCTAAAAAGCAGAGTCAAGAGGCCTTGTTAGCTCCAACATGTTCTCATACAGATGTTCCTGAGTTTGATTATTGGCATTGTTATTCCTCCCTTCCCTGCAAATCTGTGCCTCCTGTGTATCACTCCTTCCTCACACTGACCACAATTTTGTCTGTTTCAGTCTTCCTCCTCCATGGCAAAATTTTTCCACCTCTACTGCATTACCTCTGTTTAGGCTCTCATTACTCACTGCCTGGAGTAACAGCATCTCCTCCCAACTAACCGTTGTGCTCCAGGCTCTCTGCTCCTACAACACCATTCATCACTGCTAAATTAAATACCGATTGTGCTGCTTCGCTCTCTAGTCAAAGACTTTCCCCAGAGTCCTAGCTCCTCAGCTGGGCATAAAGAGACTGGAGGCCAAATCATCAGTCAGCTGAAAATCTGGAAGCACCCTGACCATCATGGCAGATAACACCCCACCTCTGAAGCCCCAGCACAGAAAAAGGCCAACCTGAAGTCCACACAAATGGAAAGGCAGGACAAAAAGATAAAGAGGAGCTCGAATTAAAACAGGCACTCAGACATTTTTAAAAATTTATTTTAAGCACATAGGTAATTATTGACTTGATACCTATAACAACCACCCATCAGAAAGTGGGTCCTAAAAACAGAAGAAGACTGGGCCAGAGGGTTAGCTCAGTGGTTCCGGCACCTGCCTCGCAAGCGCAAGGACCTGAGTTCGAACCCCGGTAACCACATATAATGCTGGGCGTGGAGACACGCCCACCAACAATCAACACCGCATACCACAATGCCGGACATGGTGGCTCACGCCTGTCATCCCAGCACTCGAGAGGCAGAGACAGGAGGATTGCTGAGTTCGCAGCAGCTTGCCTGGGCACCATAGTGAGCTCAGGGCCAGCCTGAACTACAAAGCGAGACCCTGTCTCCAAAAAGCAAAAAAAAAAAAAAAAAACCAAAAAAACAGAAGACTTACCTGGTAGAGGCAGGCTGCTGTTCCAAGGAAAAATGCAATGATGTAATTAAAATCTTCACCATCACTCTGAAAAAAAAAAAGATTGCCTTTTTTTTTTCTGGTAGAACCCTATTTTGAAACAATAACCCATCAACACGGGACATAACACATATGGACAGTCAGAATTTTTACGAAGTGATATACGAAAGTCACAAGAATCCTGAGAAGGAAACGTAAAATACATTATAAGATCCAAGGAACAGCAGGTCAAGGAGGACTACAAATATTCCTGAGTCTGGGCTTCCTCCATTAATTTCACTTCACGAATAGAAAAGGAAAACCCCTGGGGAGGTTCCCTTATAAAACAACAAGGCTCTCTTCTCAGAAACCACATAAAATTGTGTAAACTTACTCCTGCTCATAAGGGTCATTACTTGACTCAAATAAAAATTGACGAACTTTACTAAGAAGCACCTCCCTGAATTGTCCAATAAAGTAATCTGATATAATTTTAAAAGAAAAGGAAACTGAAAACCCATTGTCCACTAGAGTGTGCTAAAACCCAATGAAAAAAATCAAGACTAGTCAGCCACACGCTCTACACTGGAAAAGAAGCATCCAAAGGAAACCAGAGCTGGATCATGCACAGAATATTTCTTTGAAAAGAAAATGAATGAAAGCCCATGCTTTTTGATTTGTGCTTAGTTCCTCTGAAATATCCACATCCATCAACATTTTTCAGTGTATTTATAAATTAGAATATATTAAAAATCCAGGCAGGAATTAAAATTTTTAAACACAGAAATATTAAACTTGGCCATTTTCTCATATTAGAAAAAAAATGGACTCAGACACAGGATGGTCCATCATGATCATCTCTTTACAAGATAGGATAAAGAGGAAATTCTTCTTGTCCTCTGGTTGGGCTACAAAGTTATGCATGTAGTAGAGGGAGAGTGACTTGCTTATCCTGGTTCAGAGATCTTAAAATAGGAACCATTAATCTGTTTGCATGCTCAGGCCAGTTCTACTTCGGAGGCTGGGAAGATCAACACGAAACTTCAGCTAAATTAATTCTAGAACCTTAAATCAGTTGAGCTTGACTTTTTTTACTTTTTAAAATGACTTGTTTTCTGATTACAAAACTTTGTGTTCACTGGAAAGCATGTGGAAAATATATATTATATGAAGAAGAAAGTCACAAAATATACATGTGACAACTTCCTGTATTTCCTTTCCATCTCTCCTGCCCCTCTCGTTTCCCTCACTCTCAATCTCTACATGTACACATTTTAAAAAATGGAACAATGCTTTTGTATTGTGCTTTTTAGTAAATAATGCATAACATAAACACTTTCCTAAGAATCAATATTCCTCAAGCGCAACATGTGTAATGATTCATAACCTTTCATTGTAGGATATATCCTAATTTAATTACTGTCTTATGTTTGGATATTATTTTTAATCTAAAGCTATGGTACCATTTGAAACTCTTAATTACCTTTGAAACAAGTAAGAGCGCTTTTTAGAATCAGGTTCATGTTCAGATCTTTACTTAAAGCTGTATTACTTTAAACCAATTACTTACTTTTCCTCTTTTGAAAATAAAAGTAGAAATTAAGTAAATAACATTTGCAAATATGAAGGAAGTGGAAGACAGTAAGCACTCAAAATCCTTCACTAAATCTCTTCCTGTGGCTACCATCTGTATCACTCATCTGATAAGATTATTTTTCAGTATTGTTTAGATTTCTAGTATACTGACCTTATCTCAATTAGATTTTTTTATTTGTTTGTTTATGAGACAGTCTTCCTAAACCATTAAGTTATTCAGCTTGGGCTGAAACTTGCAATCTTCCTGTCTCAGTCTTCCAGAGTGCTGGGGTTATAGGTGTTTTCCTAATTGTCCTTGAAGGCACAAAATAAATCTTACTACTTGTATGAAACTGTGTATATAGCAGGAATTAAAAGCATGCTGAACAGATCTAGGCTTTGAAAAATCTTTAATTCTACTTCATAAAGAGAAGATGGTCTATACACATACTCTTCCATTCAATACATACTCATTAAGCACTTATGAGCCAGGTACTATGTTATCAGACCTAGCACAGAAAGTCCTTACCAACTCCAGGAGCTCATTCTCTAATTAAGAGGGCAGAGCATAAATCAACAATTCTCACTCTGAGAGATAATTGATGGGATATGTGTAAGGCGATGATATGGGGCTCACTGGAGATGCATCTAATTCTGCCTGGAGAAGAAACAGTCAGCACAAGATTTCCGAAGGAAGTCAAGCTTGACCTGGGTCTTGAAGAATGAACAGGGAGCAAAGGCAGGAGGAGAACTGTGGGCAAAGTGGGCAGTATGTGCAGTTTCAAAGAGGGCATGGGTTAGCATGACTCCAACATTTCTTGTTTAGGCAATGATTGAATGATATCCTGCACTAAACTGGGAATATTGGAAAAAAGAATTTGAGAACAAAAATACTAAGCTCATTCTGAACATAATGCTTTGGAGTTGCCATTGGGAGCTTCAAATCAGTAGATAGTTAACTCTGCTTTAAGAAAACTCTGGGGGGCCAGAGATTTAGCTCAGTGGTTCTGGCGCCTGCCTAGCAAGTGCAAGGTTCCTCGTTCAATCCCCAGTAACCACATACAACAATACTGGCTGTGGTGGCTCACACCCATCAGCAATCAGTACCACATACCACAAATGTCAGGCTTGGTGGCTCAAGCCTGTAATCCCAACACTTGGGAGGCAGAGGCAGGAGGATTGCTGAGTTTGAGCTTGCCTGAACTGAGCTACATAGTAAACTCAGGGCCAGCCTGAACTATAAAGCAAGACCCTGTCTCAGGAATAAAAAAAAAAGAAAACTCTGGGAATCTAATTTGGTTGATATCTACTTAAACAATAGTTAAAGGAAGGCCCTATGACAGTCAAGCAAGTCTTAAATATTGGCACCTAAATTAAAGGTGGAGGAGAGGGAGAAAGAATGATGAATAAAACAAAATTTTACAAAGGAATATTTTGGGGGCAACTGTGGAAATGTGAATCCAGATTTTCTACTGGATAATACTGTTTCAATCTTAAATTTCTTTAGTGTGAAAGTGTGTTGTGCTTATATGAAAGCATCTT
>PVIC010010937.1:0-42437 GCA_004025085.1 Thryonomys swinderianus
TCCCACAGCGACTGAGACCGAAGCAGGGTAAGAAGACGCGGCCAGGCCATCCGGAAAGCTGCCGGCTAGAGACGTCCCAGCCCGCACGCCCGGAGGCCCAGGCTTCCCCGCACCCCGCACTAATCCTACTGTGGATGGGTGGAGCTTACTTAGCGCAGATTTGGCCTCTGATTTGGACATCACCACAGACCTGTGAGCATGAGGGGAATGTTTTTCTTCCTTGTTTATTTACTGCTTCGTTTCGTTTTTATTTTTCTGTGTCTTTTTTAGGGGGCGGGGCTTGAAAGATTTTGACTTTCATTGTTTCATTTGCCTGCTGTGTTTCCCTTTCTCAATGATCTTTATTAATGTTTTGATCTTTTCATGTGAATGAACACTGTTGCTAGTCTCTCTGGTTTGTTCTGATCTTCTCATCCTTGTTTGAGCTGTGGTTATTGCATCTCATGACTTAGGGCAATTATTTCCCTATTTTAAGTGTAAGACCCAGCTTAATGTAAACACAGCCATTTTGTTAAAAACCTCCACTTGGGTCCTGTAACCTCCTTGTGAACCCGAAACTTGTCCCCTTGGGAAGTGCCCACCCAACCCATGTGCGCAGCTGTAGAGTGTATGTTTTTAAAAATGCACTATTCTATAGTAAGCAGTGATCTAATCGTTGCTATTGGCTTCTGTAAGGACTTGCTTCTGCACTTTAACAATAGAATGATCTAATCACTTCTGCATAGAAACCACCTGGTAACAGGTGGTGGTGGGGTAATAAATTTTACCTTTAAATACTGTGTGTTAGTCTAAGTGGGCACCTTCTTCCACATGGAAGGATGGCCCCCAGCTGAGCAATAAAGCTCTTTGTTGGGCTTTAAGATCCTGTCATGTCCTGAGATTGTCTCCGTGGGACTTGGTCCCAACATTCAGGTTATTTCTTCTCATGCATGGGCTGAAGACTACTTACTAAGCTGAAGTTCTCTAGCGGAAACTCTGAAGATCTCTGAGGCTCTCTGTGTAGTTTCTAACGTGGCATTCCTACTTTTCAGTTCTATCTTTTCAACTAAGAGACAAGTTCTGGCTGTTTTTTTTTCCTGTTTGACACAACATGAAAATCTTTTCCAGAACTGCCGTCATTAGGCATGTGATCTAAAATATATTGAGAATGTTGTTTCATGTACTGCCTGTAAAATTGTGGGGTTTTAAAAGTAGTTTTAGATGCTAGGAAACAACTGATATTTCTTAGTTTTAGCCATAGGAAATAATCTCCTAATGGTATATTTGAACAGGTATCTGGATTGAGTAATTATGATTTATGTACATGAAAATTTATATAATTTATATAATTTAATGGTCTTAAGATACAAATTTTACTTTCACTGAACTTGAGATTTATTTATTTATTTTCGAGACAGGGTCTCACTTTGTAATTTAGGCTGGCCCTGAGCTCATTATGTAGGCCAGGCAAGCCTCAAACTCAGCAATCCTCCTGCCTCTGCCTCCCGAGTGCTGGGATTACAGCCATGAGCCACCATGGCCTAGCATTGTGGTATGTGGTACTGATTGCTGGTATTGTTGTATGTGGTTACCAGGGATCAAACTAGGGAACTTGTGCTTGGTAGGCAGGTGATGGAACCACTGAGCTAAATTTCCAGCTTGAGATTTTTTTTTTTAAATTCCCTTTTGAATTTTTCTTTGTCTAGTATTGTTCATAATCATGCTAGGTAGTTTTGATATTTGTGATTTTTCTGTTTTTCTGACTGCTGTGATTGTCAGTTTCATTCCATTTTGGTTTCGTGATTTTAATCTTCTTAAAATTTTTAGGATATTCTGGATGATGCCTCAGAGTAAAATGTATTCTTTGGATATTGGATGAAATATTTATCTTGTAAGACATTTACAACTTATTGACAGCTACCTATTAGTATTCTTATTCAAAATACATAAAATCTATTGAAAGTTCATGTGAAATGAACTTTAATCCACCATATATGACAGAAAATTAAATGAATAGGAAAAAAACAATTACTCCCCTATCAAATGCTTGATATTAGCAGATATATGTGGAAATGAGTTGCTTCATTCATAAATGGAGAATGTATAAATTGGTTTGAATATTTACAGTTTTTCTTTTATCTTATAAATCTTCAAATCCAATTTTAACTTCAAATTAAAGTTTTATCAGTGAAACATACAAAGAAGTACAAAGCAGTGCAATTAGTCATTGCCCTAATGCAGATTTCTATGAGGTCGAAAGGGCTCCCAGAAAAGCCTGGAACATTTCAAAGTGGGGCTGATGGTTCAATGGCTCATAAATAGCAAGTATTTGCCACAGACATGAAGACCGCGAAAAGCGGGCATGATCTTGGCTCAGCGAACACATGCAGGCCCCACCGTAAAGAGCACACGCCTGAGAAAAAGGGAAACTTTTTCATTTCCTGTGTCCCTGCCTGGTTTTCTCCTGAGAGATGAAATCACCAGCACCACCAAAGCTGGATTAATTTATTTCTGCTTTCCGCGCTGTGTGAGGGTGTTGGACTAGTTGCTGAACTTAGCATTTAATGGGAAATAGAATTATTTTTTCCCAGCGTGGTATGAGGGGGTTACCTACAATGGCTGAACTTCCAGGTTTTTCTGTGAGCTTTTTTTGTACAGTTAATGACAGGGCTTTTGGGCCTCCATGTCACAGGCATAGAAACATTAGGTCTAGATTTTATCCTTGGGCAGCCTTGGGCAATAATTCCTCTTTCCTTGTCCTTCTGTCCTTCTTCTCCATTCTATTCCAGATCTACTAGGTCTCATTCTCAAGACTGTTCAAAGAATCTTCACCCATTACCCTGCCTTTGCTCGAGGATTAATGGTGTTAGTAGAAAATTACCGAGGGGATGAATACTTCCCTTATTTTTGCCAGTTACTTCCATGTGACAAATTTGTCCTTGAATGCATTTTGATGAATTTTTTATACACAAATAGAAAAATAGTAGGGATTTGCTTAAACAAGTACTTTCCAAATGATTTTCACTGCTTGAGTATCTCTGTTACCCTATTCATAGCCACAAATAATTGCATGATTGATCTAAGCCAAGTATGATTTCGAAACCGATTCTGGGTGATCCCACTTGGAATGACTCTTAAAGCGAAACAACGTGCTGAGGACTGTTCATGAGTCTCGTGTGTTTTCATACATGCCACGGAACAGAGAAAACTCATTTACAGAGTGGGAAAAGAGGGCAGGGGTTCTGCAGAAACAAGAGCAAGAGGCAAAGAAAGATCATTTTGTGGTTTGTAGCCTTGCTCTCACTGATTTGACGCTCTTCTAAGACCACAGTTGATACTACGCCCTTCACTTTCCTGAGAAACATTTACACCTTTACAAAACCTCTCTCCCTCTCTCTCTCTCTCTCTCTCTCTCTCTCTCTCTCTCTCTCTCTCTCTCCTTTCGGTGTTGCTGCCAGTTCCCACATCATGGCATTAGCTAGCATTTATTTATTTATTTAGAAAAAGGGTCTTGCCGCATAGTTCAGGCTGACCTTGAACTTGCTGTGATCCTCTTACTTCCGTGCTCCTGAGTGCTGGGATTACAGGCATTGCCACCACACCCAGTTTGGCTGTTTTGATTTTTATTCTCATTTGTATTGTGTTTGAGATTGTGCCAGGTTACAGGCACCACACCCAGCCCTCTGGCACCCCATCTCTGCACCTCACTCAGGGGCGGGTATTCTATCAATCCCAACACCATCCCTTCTGATTTCTTCACACTGCTTTTAAGTCCTGATGCTTTGCCAAGGCTTGTGATGCCTCTGCCTCAGTCTCTCAGAGTGTCAAGACCACCCGTGTGGGACACTACGCCTGCCTTTCAGGACATCTTATTCAACAACTTCTAAGTTTGATAGTTAAAATGACAAACAACCCTTCTAGTGTGGCATATAGCTGAAGATATTTTGGAATCCTAATTTACCAACCAAATATGAAACAATATATCATCACTTGTATATTTAAGTGGTTTTCACTTAAGGTAAATTTGCTAAAGACAACTCCTTCCTACCCATCACTTTACAAACACTGGTGTCGTGAGCTTTTGAGACTCTATTTTATAAAGCAACCATACTGTGTAGCATACAGGAACTCAGAAGAACCAAATCAAACCATACCACACCCTGTCATTTGAAGAAACACTTTATTAGCCTTCTTATACAATGGTGTTTAGAAAAATGATCTAACAGTTTTGTTTTTTAAGATGATTCTTATGGAGCTGGAATGATATGTGATTGCTTTCAGCTGTTTGTTCTATAATCCAAATCTGGATCACTGCCTGCACCCTTAGGATGACAATTCCACAGTAACTCAATTTTACATGAAAGTGATTAACTAAATTTAATTGGGCATAGCATTTAATAAAAAGAGGATCCTTTGGGGAAAATAATTTTTATGTGTTTGCACAGTGCAAAGCTAACTATGATTTGTGTATGTGTGTGTTTCTACAGTGATTTTGAAAGTGGTATTCATCAGAAAAATAATATGAATTTCTCTTTCTATATTTTTCATGTGAAATGTTTCTTGAACAATGATTTGTCAATTCCATGGTGGTAGAACCTAGATGAGTTTTCTCTTCAAAATATTCTGTATGAACTTTTTATAAAGACTTGTATTTCAACCTTTACTTTCAGTGATGTAAAGATAATTTCTTGGTTTTATCTGAGGTGATTTAAAAGTAAACCAAGAATATAAATTGCTACAATTGATTGTAATAGAATTTACTTTGCTCTTTCAGGGTGATACCTTGATCACCCATTAAACTTTAAAAAAGAACATTTTGCTCCACGGTTCTTATGTTCATCTTCTTTTCTTTATAAAAAATATCTACCATTACATTGTAAAGGAATTGGAATTTATGTGTCACTTATATGCTATCATACCTTAGTTTAACAATATAGTTATTCTGAGGCAAATGAAGGCTTAAAATGATTCTCCTACCAATGAAAGAATCATATGTCTATAAGACAAGGTATAAAATTACAGCTATTTTCATTGTTTATTAATTTTAAATCACATTGTATGTAGATGAGACTAGAGAAAGATTCATTCTCATTTTCTTTTTGTGAAAAAATTTCAGAGATGATTTTCCAGGGCACATTGACATAAGTGCTTGTAAAATTCATACCTTAAAGTGGGATCTAAATTGTTTCTCCAAGGAATTGTGTTTCTGAAGTAGATATGATTCTTTTTAATTATTTCTTTTAAAGTAAATATGAGGTATAAAATGATCCTCCTTTAGATTGCCAATAATTCTGAAACTTTCAGGACTTCTCATGTACAGCAGTCAGAAGTCTCCCATACAAGCCTTTTTTCCAAACACACTGACAACTCAAATATAACCTCTGAATGTGAGGAGATGTGTCATGAAGTACATCTACTCCATTTATCATTAAATATTTTATGTACATTTGTGGTTGCTATAACAAAATACCTGAGGCTTCTCTTACAAAGAGAAGAGGTTGATTTAGTTCATTACATTGGAAAGTGAAAATCTAGCACAAGTCCCCCTTAATGAGGCATCACATGGTACAAATGGCATCATACTATATAAAGAGGGACAGATATCTCAGTGAAATAGGGATCCATAGAGTGGATCAGAGAGGGCGAACTTGATCTCAGTAATCCTTTCACAGGAACTAACCAGAGACCCTTGAGAGGTGATGACTGCTTTTCCAAGAACAGTACCCTCAGTGTCCTAAATACTGCTTGCCGAGTCCCACATATCCAAGATTCCTTCTTCCCAGATCGCCACCCAGGTGATTAAACTGTCAACACACGAACCTTTGTGACACCCATTCACACAGTACCCTACCATAGTGCATATGTCCACAACCAAATTAGAGTTGGGAAGTAGTCTTAAATAGCCCTAAATAATTATTTCTCATTTTTTCTAATTTCATTTTATATTATGATTCTGGTATGCGAGGAATGTTGTCTTGGCTTCCATTCCATGTTAGCCATATACAAATGACATACTTCTGAGTAGGTTGCTTAAACAATTTCTGCCTCAGTTTCTTCATAGTACAGTGGGAATACACAGTACAGTATTGCCTTTATAGGGTCATTGTGATAATTAAGTACTTTATAAGCCTTTTGATCAATATCTTGGGTGAAAAGTGTACTTTAATCTGGATAAATGCTGTAGATAAGAATAATGATTTTCTACCTATATGATAAAAACATCAGAACGATTTTATTTATGCTTCTGTTATCTTTTTTCCCAGAAAATATTCAAAGTTGTTTTATCTTTCATTGCAAGATCTTGGATTCAATACAGATGTTCTTTAATGGAACAATGAATAAAAAATTCAGAAAGAATGATATGTATCAATGATCCATGATAAGCAGATAAACAAAGGCAAAAGTAGCCTATTCTATAGAGTTAAGCATATACAATAGAGTAGGATAAAACATAGAAATTAATAAAAATCAAAGAATCCAAATGCACATCAGGGATTATCTCATCTAGTAACCAGTCCAGGGTAAAAATTTTGTTATTCTGTGTCCAAATGAGAAAGTTAAAGACAATAGTACATGTAGAGGTATGTATCACTGTATGTGTATATTTCTGACACAAGTTTGCTAACTGTCCTATCTTGAGAAAAAGCTGTTCTACAGTCTAACATTATGCCTTTTTTCTATTTTATAATTTTATTTGTCTTGCAAAATAGTAATTGTTTTTGTAGTACCTTTTCTTAAAATTATAACCAACTAGAAACTGATAAAATTGAAATCTCAGAGGGGGCATGAAGGGAAAACAAAGCTTCGTCTTAATAGGGAACAGGAAAGACAAATGGATGTTGCACTCATTAGAAAAAAAGTGGTTATTGAGAGAAAAATAAAAGGGATATAGAATATATAAATACGCTATTAATGTGCAAGACCTCCAGGGACAGGACCACTCAGAGAAGGGTGAGAGATCAAGGAGAAGAAACATGGTCGATCAGAACTGCACAAGAAAGGGTGAGAACAAAATAGAGAAAGAGATGGAGAGGATAGAATGGAGTTCCTCTTAGGAAAGAGCCCTTGAGTGAGTGGGGCTGTGGTTCAGGAGGTTGTGTTCCACACATGCTGAGTTGCTTCAGTAAGAAACTTCCAATGTTCCTTAGAAGATATTCTAACACTAAAATGTTGCCTCCATTCTTTCTACTCAAGTGTTCTTTCTTTATTTCAACACTAGATTTAGGCTGTTTTCCCTAAAATAATATGTGCGCAAATCCCTACAGTTATCTTCTGACTGAGTTCTTATGCATTGAATTCGAAGAAGATTCTGGGGGCTGGGGATTTAGCTCAGTGACATTGACCCTGCCTCACAAGCAAAAGGTCCTGAGTTCGACCCCCAGTACCAAATAAAAGAGGACTTTTGGGAAGTTCTCTATATTCAAAGGTTTTACAAAACTTATCATTACCACTCCCCAGATGTTTAAAACTGAATTGTTATGGAAACTACTACATGCCAGCCATGCTTAGGGAGTCCACTAAAACAGTGTGACTGAAATGCTCGAGTGGTTTCAGGAGCTTCATGTTGCCCAGACATTGACGATGAGAGCTTTGTTCGGGGTGAACAGCAGTCTCTCTGAGCACTTCTTTTTGTTTCCTGGTGCTTCGCTGCCTGTCCTGCGACCCACAGAGTCACAGATGCATGACCAGGACCCTCCACTCATTACCTTTATGTTTTCAAACGCTATGATGTATTGTCATCAAATTGCTTTGTTTTGAGACTAACTCATGCATCATAAATTCATTTTGAAAATCTGTACATGGCTCCTTCAGCTACTTTACCTCTCAAAATATACATGAACATAAGCATATATGTCTATCCTATTGATCCCATATTTTCTGGAGAAAACTGATTGAAACAAATTACTTTTAGCCCTTTATAATTGTGATTTTTATCTTTAGGAACGCAACAAAGAGGTTGAGTACAGTTAATTTCATATTCTCCAGAACTATGCCCTATGAATATTTAATGAATGAACTGCTGAAAATTTGGTAACATTTTCCCCCATAACTTATAATGCTCTTTATTTCATTAGTCTTCACTGAAGGCTAAAAGACCTGAGGGTCAGCTTAGTTTTTCTAAATCAACATAAAGTCATTTATATGTTAATTTAAAATGCAGAGTTCATCTGTATTTTGAGTGAGGAAAAGACTGGATATAAAAGCTAGGTTTAAAATGATGGTTTGCTCTGAAAACTGAAATTGAAATATGTGGAAATGTAACGAGACCTTCCATTTTATGTGCAAATCCAGTCCACTGATTAACACGCATGCTAATGGAGGAATGCCACTCGTAATTCGGAGTTGTGTCCAGGATCAGGGAGTCTGGGTATTTAGCCACTTCATGGGAGGTATTTTGAACTGGCCACTATATTCAAGCAGGATTTGATGATTATTACACCGACTGTGTGTAGTCTCTGTTAATTCACATGCAGCTTCCAAACTTAAATATTTTTGGCTCTTTCATACATCAAATTTTAATCTAAATATAAAAATGACAGATGTTTGAAGTCCAAGAATTTTAAGAAGCTTAGGATATGCAATAGCAGAAGCACATTTTAATTCCATTTGATCTTCTTAGCTTCCACAGTTCAGAATGTACACACCGCGTGACACCCCCTTGCAGGGTCTTTCTCTCGGCACATGCATATAGTCCTCCCTCAGCCCTGCACCTGTGAGTCTCACTGAGTAGGCACAAGTCTCTCTGCTGAGAAGAATGATAATAGCCCCGCAGATAAGACCAACATAAGATAAGTTGTCAAAACGTGAAGTTATAGGATTCTGATCACCAAGATAAAATGAGATTCTCATAATTTATACTTCAGTAACTCAGAATGTTGGGTTCTATTGCCCGTGACCCACTCTGCATTCTTTCTCCACCTTCTTCAGCTTTGCAACATGAATTAGGGCTCTGTGTGTGCGTACAAAGGGTTTGCTCCTAAGGAGTGGTGCGTGTTTTGCCAAAACTGTGCTCTATCAAAGTCCCATGCCCTTTCCCAATCTTCTCCTGTCTTGTTCCTTACTTTTCAGGAAGAAATATTACTTTTATATGCACAAGTGCACGTACACACATACCATGCACACCCTGTGGTCTGTAGTTGTGCATTTGCATGAGTTTAGCTCACAGCACACCGTGCAGTTTCTGTGCATACCCCTTACTAGGCTGCAGTGCTCGTGACGTCACCATGACCCAGCAAAGGTCCCAGCAGATGGTAGACAGCAGAGAAATGAGTCAACAGCCAGAGGTGCCACACGCGTCTGCGTACTGTGGGAAGCCCAGGTTCTTTGAAAGAAGGCAGAGGTGCTTAGTAGCCCAAAGCAAGTGAAATAACATTTGCAGGTTTTTAAAATCTTAATGAAATATTTACCAGTTGCTAAGTGTTAGTACATTTTTTGTTCCTTAGTACAATCTTTATTCTTTATTCCTACATAAATACTATGAACTTTCTACAGCAAAAAGATAATGACTGATTTTTATATTATATGTTCATGAAGAGTTTAAAGTGAAAAATGCATACCATTTCATATAATGATTGTGGCATTGTATTTCTCTCTGTGTCTTATGTTTCTGTTTTGTTTGAAAAATGTAAATTCATCTATTTAAATAATGAATGGGAAATATTTTAAAGATAGAAAAAATATAATCACATGTATGCCAATAATACATGTATAATTTGTCCTAATCTATGTATCATGAAAGTATATATATTCACATTTTTGTATATATGTATGAGAGTACATATTCCTCAGTCATGTGAAGATTATCTTTTGAGTAATGCCTGTAAAGTAAAAAAAAAAACTATGTACATTTTGTTATTACTTTGATCATCAGTAATTTGTGAATGCTTTTGGTTTAGACAAGTGCCCTTTCTAAATGTCTGCTACATTAATAGTTAAGATAGATTGTCTGGTATAAAAACTATTGGTTTGAGAGTCAGTCTAGATGTGGCTCTGGGTCAGGCTGCACTGGGTTACAGAGCCCAGCGTCTGCCGTGGAAGAGGCTTTGCCCTGCCACAGACCACTGTTGTTTGGACCCGGACGGTCTTCGGGTCTCACGCTCTAACACGGGCTCTGCTCCAGTTGCAATCCTCAGAGAATTTATGTACATTTCAAAATTTGGGGGGGGGGGTCCCACATCAAAGCTTCTTGAAATTTCATCTAAAATGAGTTTTTCAGAAAACCTGGCCTATTTCATTGTTCTTGATGAGGCTCCTTGGCTTCCTACTGAAGCAAACATTAGAAATTCTCACTATATTATTATGCTGAAGTCTCCATACATCTCTTTCACTCTCTGCTGCTCAAAAGCCCACTCAGAAAAGTGAACAATAACTATACTAACGAAGTGTGGCATGAGAGTAAATGTTTGGATTCTTGAGATCTTTATTTTCTTAATTTAAAATGTAATTTCAAACACTATCTTTGCCTATTATTTCTTTCTGAGGGGATAAAAGGTGTTCAGAGTACCCCCTTCTCGTTCTTCATTACTCTCTTTGTACAATTTGCATATTTAAAAATATAGCTGGACTCAATAATTAAGTTGACAATTATTTAGATTCCAAACTCCTTTTGTTCTCTGCTCTTTCAAAGACCTTATGAGATCATTACATTAAGGCGTTAATCCTTCATGCCTCCAGCTTCATTTTCCAAAATCAAGTTTAAAACTACTTTAAACTATATTAATGTGTTGACAATGCTGTCTCCTCATAAATATTACACGGTAATTCTCTTATGTTGTCAGTCTCCCAGAAGCCTCCATTAAGTCATACTTCCTCAAAGTCGAAAGGGCATTCTATAAGCAGATGACTTGGATTTAAAAGTAAAATGTACAAAAAGAAACCTAAAAGTTTAAGTTTTGTTACCCTTGGACTATGCTGTGTTCATAAGAGAAATATGAATAAGACTCAACTTCTCCCAGTTTACTATTCTTTTTTTTTTTTTTTTTTCTGCTTTTTGAGACAGAGGCTCGCTTTGTAGTTCAGGCTGGCCCTGAGCTCACTATGGTGCCCAGGCAAGCTGCCGCGAACTCAGCAATCCTCCTGTCTCTGCCTCCTGAGTGCTGGGATTACAGGCGTGAGCCACCATGTCCGGCCTTGGGGTATGTGGTGTTGATTGTTGGTGGGCGTGTCTCCACGCCCAGCATTATATGTGGTTACCGGGGATCAAACTCAGGACCTTGTGCTTGCGAGGCAGGCGCTGGAACCACTGAGCTAACCCTCCGGCCCCAGTTTACTATTCTTAACTTTTCAAATTTATCATTATTAAGGAGATTGAAAATAATACATAAGGTCAATTTCTCCACTGCAGTGAAAGATGAAGGAATAGAAGACAGAGGCACTTTTGTGTGTGTGTGTGTGTGTGTGTGTGTGTGTGTTATCAGTGATGGAACTCAGGCCCATCTGTGTGCTTCCAAGAAAGGTAGGCCTGGTACCTCTTGAGCTAAATCCGCAGCCCTCACAGAACAGTTGAAGTTGTCTGCTCCCTGATTTTTTCTTGAGCCCTTTGGCAGGGAGTAATGCAGCGGGTTTTTCCATGATTCAGAGGGGCGAGTGTTGTTCCTCTTTCCAGAGGCTCCTTCCTCTTTGCCTCCATCTCTTTCTGTGCATTGTCTTCTCCTTTCCTGAAGAAGCTGACAGTCTTGCCTGGGTCGGCCCCCTGGCATTAGCATTGTAGAAAATAATGGCCTCGCTTCTGTAAGGTTCTCAGGGAAGCAGGGTTCTGCTATTACATTGAATTCTTTGTATTGCTTCAGAAAGAATAAATTAGAAAACAATACAACATGGCTGATTTTTGTGTTCTGTTGTCAATGACTAGCTGTAAAAATGAGAATTAACTCATGTCGTATACTGGTACAAACTCCCCAATGTTGGGTGTGATTGTGAGCTGTATGTAAAATGTACCAATAAAGAATTCAGTTGAAAAAAATCTATTGTGATGGATGCATTCAAAATATGCACTAATATTTATGATAATTATTTAATAGAAATTTTAATAATAAAAATAATTTCACCACATTGTCCTTAATTAAAGTAGGAAAATTACATCTGGCTTTTCATGGTGGCTACAACCTTGGTCCTTTTCATCTTTCTCCAGTAATAATCATGAAAATAACTTCATGGCTATCTTTTCATTATCTTTTATCTTATATTTAAATCCCACAAATACATATCAATCTGGAAAATGTAAAATAGTACTGTATTTTAAAATAGAAGTAAGTCGTACAGTTTGGTTCCCTATTACAATGACATGTCTTAATGATTTCTTGACCCTACCATGTAGAAGTCTGACTTTTTTCTCTTAATGGGTGTAGTCTAAGTGTTCTAGAGTAGTGCACAGTACTGTACTCTGTGGTGGTGCCCATTCCTTTATCAGTGGCCATGCAAATTACTTCTAATTTTTTTTCCCCACAGGTAAACCTTCAGTAAACCTCTTTAATATTAGCTACTTAAGTTCAGGAACTGGGGATTTTAAACAATGTGCATAGGGTCGTGACTATGGAAAGTTCTGGAACCACTAGTTATCTTAATTAACAGTGCCCATTTCCAAAAATCTTGGTAATGATTATTATGAAACTTCAAAATTTTGACGATTGGAAAAATGAGACAAATTTTCAAGTTAATTGAACTTCTTTTTCCGAGGTGACATTATCCTAAGGAAAATAGTTTAAAATGCCTTTTGATGAACTAAGTAAAAAGCAAACTGATATATTAATACTTTTATTACTATTTCAATATTACATTCAGACCTTCCATTCAGAGAATCTTTAATACTATCTTTCTTCAGGTCAGAATGTCTACTTCATGTCCCGGTAGGACTGTTAATTGATTTTTGAATCTGATTACTGATACAAATGTGATCAATGGGTAAAGCACTAAGCAATTTCCTCCAGCTTTGCAGTATACTGCCAAGAAAAACAGCTGATAAGTTTCCCTGAAACTAAGAGATTGTCTGTTCTCATAAAAAAAAAAGGCAAAGGAAAATATCCTAAACAGAAATACCTAACGATCAGAATGAGTTGCTGTGATTTGGGATTATGGGAAGGGTCCAAGCACACTCAGGCTCGTATTGTACTTTGTATTGTACAGTTACCAGCAGTTGCTTAGACCAAAAGGTAGAGGTGAACTTCAGAGCCTGTTATTTCTGGCTGTGTCTGGGCTTGAACAATCCGATCGATCTATTTTTAACCCTGCGTGTATTTGCAGCTCCAGTGACTGTGCCGTTGTGGTGATAAGGGGGCCTGGGGCCTGGAGATTCAGGCTTTTGAGCAGGAATAAAAACGGAAGCCCCTGTCTAAAGAAAGGATGTCAGAGAATAGGGGCCTGAGCTGTCCATTATCCAAGTAGTGCTGCTGATGCCAAGATGTGAACTGTACATGGGATTCATGATATGAGAACTTTATGTGGATGTTGCTGCATTAACATAAAGAAGAGAGAAATACTTTATGAGAGTAATTTCTCCTCACTGAATGAGTGAAGGTATATGTGGTTCAGTTATTGAATCACATGGAAACTATCACCAAATTGATAAACATTTTATGCCATACTCTATAACCATATCATCTTGTGTGAGGATTTTATGTCTTTAATTTTTCCTTACTCATGAATGAATCTGGTTTACTAATGTTTCACTGTCACCTTCATAGAACTGTTTTGACAGTAAAGCAAACAAAATTTCGGGTAACTATTAATGTGGCTTATAGTAATATGTTCTCTAAACGCACAATAAACAGACACACTCACACACACTCATAGCCACATATGTAATTTTGATAATTAGAGTAAGTGATATATGAGGAGATGATGGATTTTGTATGGCCAGGGTCCTTACTTACTGGGTAGAGTCAAACGAAAACAAACAAACAATCAAATAAATAACCAGCAAGATTGAATCTAAAACAGGCAAAATGAAGTTACTTAAGCACAGGGTGTCGAAATTTAATGTAGGAGAGGCAGAGCATGACCTCACACAGAGTAAAGAACACCTGGCCGTCTGTGGTGACACATCCCGGTAATCCCAGCCCTCTAGAGGCTGAGACAGGAGGATCACTAAGAGTTCAAGGCCACCCTGATCTTGATAGTGAGGTCAAGGTCAGCCTGGACTACACAGAGAGAACCTGTTTTGTTAAGAAAACATATAAAATATTATTATGTGGGAAGTTTCTTGAATTGTTCTATAGTTTTCACTTATCTATCAACTTGTATAATAAGTGTGATATAATTCAAAATATTTCATTTAAAGGGTTTTGCTTTTTTACACTTGATCTTAGCAAAAAGGCTGAGAAGCGATGGGTTTTGCTTTTTTAACAAAAAATGATTGAAATGCATATCCTCTTGTATGAATTACAGCACTCCAGCAATATACATAAGGCTCCCAGCACCCTTAGTTTGTGGCCTGTTATCATCCTGGAACCTGCGTTCATGCCTCTGTGCTTTTGTCAGTCTTATTGAACTGGCAAAATGGCTGCTGGCACCGTCAGACTATTTTATTCTTCCTCTAAATGAAGATGTTTAGAAGGTAGAAGTTTAAAAACATATGGAGACAGTAAATTAATTTTATTTCTTTAGCTACTGGGCCACATTGGCTATTTTAAGGTAATTTGCAATTAAAATTAGTATTGCTTTTCTAAGTATAAAATGATACTGATGTATAATAGTAATAATGTGCAAAGAAGTGTAGTGTATTAGATAAAAATTGTCATGATACTAATAGGCAGAGAAAAAGGTGAACATATTCAGGCATACATTTATAAACTTTTTAATGTATTTTTCTTCTAAGTATTTTTGTATACTTAAAATGGAAATTATATCTTTGTAAACATTCAGTTTTGTATTTTACTATTCAATGATAGTTCCTTGAAAATACATATTCATGAGAACAATTTTAATGTCTGCACAAAGTTTATCCAAATTTACATAAATAAATTTTAATCAGATATTTATTTACTGTTTAATATGTTTTTCACTTTTATTTCTTCAACTTTTTATTATTTTAAATAATACTATGGTTAACATCCATTCATGACTATTTATATATATATATATATTTTTTTTGTTGTTGTTTTTTTTTTTTGAGACAGGGTCTCGCTTTGTAGTTCAGGCTGGCCCTGAGCTCACTATGGTGCCCAGGCAAGCCTCGAACTCAGCAATCCTCTTGCCTCTGCCTCCCGAGTGCTGGGATGACAGGCGTGAGACACCACGCCTAGCTATTTTTATATATTTTTACTTATTCCTGAAAATTAATTCATAATTGTATGTCTAGATTAAAACATTCTTGATCTATGTTGCCAAATTGGTGTGTAGAAATTTAAATTTCTATCAAAAATTTTCTGTGTGCGTGTTTTCATCTGTCCAGCAATAGGGAGAATGGCAGTGTGTCTTCAAAACATACTTACTGATTGAATGTGAGTTTCTGGGACTGTAAGAAAGAATGAAATTTTCTCTTTGCAGTATTTGTCCTTCTAGGACAAGTTCACATCATTTTCTCATTGTTTCTCTCTGTTATTCATAATGTTCTTCTTGACGTACATGAGTCCTGAGTCCTGTACAGATGGAAACTTTTAGCCTCTGTGTGCTATCTTTTCAAAATAGTAATCCTTCCATGTGTTGATATGTAGTTTTATAAAATTGAGAGACATAAGAAATATTTGAGAAACGTTTGATAAATTGTCTCAGCGAAAAAGTTTGAGAAGGAAAAGCTCAGAGTGAATATCAAATCTTTCTTCTTTCATAAGCTTCCTGTGCAAGAGCAAAACAATCTCAAACCCTGACAATTACAGGATAACATCTCTAAAGTTGTAGAAAGCATTTTCATGCATAAAAGCAATGAAAGAAATTACTAAAGGAAAAATTAAAGTTTGACAACATTAAATATTTAATATTTATAGGTCAAATATAATTTGTAAAAAATAATTCCTAACAGGAAATGCCTTGTTTTTAGTGTAAATAACAACACTGATTGATAGACTTAAATAATATAAAGACGTTAGTCTTGTCTATAATTAATATCTATTTTAACCTGATTTTCTATACCATAGGATCCTTTCATAGTGAAATATGATGAAAATAAAGAATTTCACATGTAATAATGATAATTCTGAAGTAACTATGGTTATATTTTTGGCAGGGTGTTTGATTAAAACCAGATGTGTATCCTCCTGGGCCTGAGTGAGCTGGCGGAAGTCCCGGTGATCCTGGGTAAGTGCGGTACCACTTGAGCTACAGCCCCAGCCCGCAATTTCCCATGATCCTGTGCGCACCCATGACATGAAGGCCTCCACACTGAGGACTTCGAAGTTTACTAATCTGTAACTTTTCCCATTCTTCTGACTTGAAAATCTAATTAGTAGATAACTACCTAAAATGTATTGGTCAGGAGCCCTCTCTTTGCATGTTCTTAGTCGTTCACAGGTACAAGAACTTTAGGAAGTCACTCTTGGCACTGAGTTAGTTCTCAGTCCTCGTACTTGGGTATAAATTTTTATTGAATGTGGCAAACTGAAAGTGCTTTCCTGAGAAGCGTTTGCCCTGTCAAGTAGAACCAGAGGTAAACTAGAGGAGGGAGTGGGAGATGCCCGTTCATTGTGAGGCAAAGAGCAGAAAATGGGAAAAGGGAGTAACTAGTATTCTTGCTCTTTCTTCCCTTCATATTCAGCTCTTTCTCATCTTTTCCTCCTTCTCAATCTTCCTCTTAGGTTTTTATAGGAAACAATGCGAACACATTTAGTACATGAACATTGGAGGCACAAATAAATAAAGGGGAATTTAGGCAAATACAGATAATATCAAAAGAAAAATCTTTAAAATTATAATTAATGTACCCTGACATAATGATATTCTCTTTACCTTTGGATTTTCTGGAATCAACTACTATAGAGACATGATATCCCAAGATACAATTTACCCCATTAAAATATGGGATTGTGGTTGGCATACTGAAATCACAAGGACTTTTTTTTCAAAGCTGACAACTTTCAAAGTTGGGCAAATATATTCAAAATCATAGTAAAAGAGTGGGACAGATGTCTAGCAAAAACAAATGTGGGTGAGGATAACTTTGAAAGGAACCAAACACTTAGCAGTTTTTTGTTGTTGTTGTTTTGTTTTTTGTGCAGTACTGGAAATTGAATTTATGGCTTTATAGTTACAAAGTTGGTGGTGTAGGCCCCTGAGCTAAATCCCCAGTGACACTTCTTTTAACTCGTTTACCCAACTTGAGCTTGAAGCAAAAGATACAGCAAAACAAAGAGTGTATTTTTAAAATAATGAGATCTTCAAATAATTCATTTTCTTAACTATAAAAGTACTGATTTATAAAAAAAGTTAAATTCTTTTGCAAAGTAATCAATTTGATAATTTGTCATATAAGTGTAATAAAATGATTTTAATTTATTATACTTGAGATCCTTATAAAATAAGAGGTAATGCTGTTTGATAAAAATATTGTCAGTAGTAGCATTTTTAACTATCTTGAATGTTCCTTGCTTAATGACCTACCTATCTGACGATGGCTTGGACTTAGGACTGAGGCTCCCTGTTTGGATCTAACAACCCCCCATTCATACTTATAACACAGTACTGTGAGTAGCAGTGTGGCCTTCTGTGGCTTCTTCTACAGTGCAGCACTGTGGTGTTTGCTGACTGCACTGTACAGTACAGGACTGTGGTTTTATGCCAATGTACATTACAACACTGTGTGGAAGAGTTATGCAAATAAAAGCAAAATCATTAAATTGAGGTTTCCTTTGACCTTTTTTTTGTTTTGAATATTACAATGTATGTAGAATACACAATTTCTCATTTAGCTATCGACCTGCTTAGTAATCTAGAGGCAGGAATAGAGTTTAAGCATTAAATGAAGAATGTTTGTGTATTTTATACAATTTTCTATGAAACAGAGTCTAATATTCCATATGCACATATTTGACAAGGGAGTGAACATTCATTTTAGAGTAAAATAATTAATAAAATGATATTTCTTAATATTTTAATTTAGCATGTATGAAAAAAGCCACTGTATTTTTTTGGGATAGTGTCAGGGTTAGGATGTGAAATGTTTCCAAATCTTGTGTTCAGAGGTAGAGTTTTTGAAATATGATTGGATTATAGGGACTCTGAATGTGCAGTTAGGAGAGAGGCTTGGTCTAAACAGGTGTCTGTAGTCCCTCTTTTTTTTCTGTGCTTTCCCTTTCTGGTCTTTATTTTTTATTTTTAAATTGATTTTACTAGTACATTTTATATATACATTATGATCACATTAAACAATGAAAATTTGCATCTGTGCGTGACACATTTTGGTTCTTATATTTTCCATTCTCCCTGCAAGTCCCCTCCCCTTCATACACAGGCTTTGTTTCCTTTTTTTAACCATCAAATTATTTGTTTCCCTTCTTTACTTGCCTGTAATTGCCTCTTTCCCTTTTCCTTTTGAACATTCTCTTCCTATTCTTATTTCTTGAGCACATTTCTTCCATCACACATTTCTACCATGTCATTTCTGCCTCACAGCTGGCCAACCATGCACTAAATACACTGAAACTGTAAACCAAACCAAACCTCTCCTTCATCACCTTTTGTATAGAGAGTTCTTTGTTCCATCAATAAAAATGTTGGGTAATACTGGTAGCCACACTATGGAGCTTTAAGAAACTCAACGTACTCTCTCCCTATAACTTTTAAAGCAGGAAGGTCCCTTTGCTTCTCCCTATTAACTTTTTTCCCTGTGTACTTAAAACAATCAGTGTTAAAACCATAAGATCAAGTTCCTTACTCTTATTTCTTTTCATATGCTTCTTCTATTGAAAACAGTTTAATTTCTACTGAATTCTGTTTTAGAAGTGAAGAGATGCCAAAACTCTGACAAGGAAATATCCAGTGTTCCAATTCTACTTTTTTTCTCCCCTCTGCTTTATCTCTTAGTTAATGGTGCTAGTTTCATCATGGGAACCACTCTGCACTCCTCAGGGGTCAGTCATGGGGCATGCAGCAATCTCAGGGCTTCACTGAGAATCCTGCTGGAAAATTCAAATTTATAAAAGGTATATTTAAAAGACAGACTGAATGTTGCATGAGAGAAAACCCAGCGCCTCTTCTGTGCAGGGCTAGTTTTGGGTTCTGGGCATAGTGCAGGAAACCATACACACTTGTTCCCTTGTGGCCTCCGATTAAGTCTGTTAAACATCAGCTTCTGGTCCAGGGGCTGTACAGTATTTAGATGTGCCGGGCATGGTGGCTCACGCCTGTCATCCCAGCACTTGGGAGGCAGAGACAGGAGGATTGCTGAGTTTGAGGCTTGCCTGGGCTACATAGGGAGCTCAGGGCCAGCCTGAAGTACAAGGTGAGACCCTGTCTCCAGAAGAAAAAAAAAAGTATTTAGATGTGAGCTTGGGAGGCTGTGTCCTCAAAATGTTGCAGACTCAAAAACCAAAGCTCATATGCGTTGGCAATGCTTTCTCGTGTCTTCCGTCTCACAAGATGGCCCCATACAGGATTACCGCTGAGACTGACGTGCTGCTTTAATGAAGTCTTCTGGAAGGGAACAGTGATTTCTGCTTCAGGAAACTGTTCTCTTGCTACTGTGTTAGGCAAAACAATCGGGGTTTGCAAACACCAGTGATGTCGAATGGGTACCGTGTAAAATAAAACAAGTTGTTGGGGGGCTGTTAAGTTTAAAAATATGTGTTACATTACATTATGTTGCCGAAAAATGTCCCAGTACAAAGTGCAAGTCACATCACCAGCCTAGTAACGCACAGCTAAGGGCTCCAGAAATTGGTCCCTTTACCTTGAAATGTTTTAATTTGTAGGACTGACTGTGATGTTTGAAGGGTGAATGCTCTTGAATAAATCTTTGGTTTATGATCATATTTTTATCCCTTCTAGCATAGATAACTATAGATTAACATAGCAGTATATTAATGTATTCAAAAGTAGTTATTTTTCACGTACTATAGCCGACTAGTGATGGCAAAGCTCTTGGAACCTTCAGTGATATAAGTAACTTAATCTGGCTCATGGGCTGCAAGTGAGGCCACCATGGGCCTAGACTGTTCTTGGTGCTCAGAATACACTGGTGCCGACTAAATGACCGTCTCCATTTCTATCACATTTTCACTTCCGCAAGGCAAAAAAAAACAAAAACAAAAACAAAAACAAAAGACAAAAAGTGACTGTAAAAAGAATGGGAAAAAGTTAATAATAACTACAAGATTCTAGCGCTGGTTGCAATTTTAGTAGAAGATCAAAGATGGCATATGAGTGATGGGTTTGAAGTGATTCTTCAAATTCATGAACAAACTGTCCATACAGATAGTTGGAAGATGAAGTTAAGGCTGAGAAAAGAGTCATTTAGGGAAGTGATTTGCAGTTGTGTAAGGCCTATTCCAGTGGCTGTTCATGTTAGCTAGAGGCAACTGAATGGAGATAAATGGTGAGGCTTTGTAAATCACTGTGAAAACTTTGGCCTTCATTGAAGCTAAGTAGGAGTTATTGGATGGTCTTGCTCAGAGGAAGTGATCTTAATTACATTAACAGAGGTAACTTCACTTACTTTGTTGATGATCTCTAGTGAATGAAGGTACAAATGAGGAGAAATGTTAAAAAAAATCCAAAGAAGACAATAGCTTTATGGCATTTCTCCCAGGTAATGTGTAACTTTCTCACTTTTTCCTCCAGTAATAGAATGTCACAATATTTCTGGGACCCGAAGAATGGTTGATACCAAGGTGGCAACTGAGAGTTTCAGTTCTTGAGAAACCTGACCAGGCGTTGACTATAAAAGTGTTAGATGACAGGAAGAGTGGAATTATTATCTGATGGCATGTGAATAAATGCTTCTGTATTAAAAACAAGTGTGTGCAAAAATCTCCGGGCGCAGGAATGAGGACTAAGAAAGATAGCTCTTTTACCTTTGAGTCTTCTACACTGTACAGGGAGACAAATGTCACCCTTCATGAGAGATGTAAGAAGGGTTGACTTCAGGGAAGAACCACATTTGCATGTCAGCGAGAGAAAAGAAGGAACTACCAAGGGAAGAGTTTAAGAATGACTGCAGAGAATTTTTGTGGATGGTAAACTCTGCATATTAGAAGGCTCACAGGAAGATTTAGGAAATGCATAGGAGTCAGAGATGCATGATGAGTAGGACAAGTGAATATAGGATTTGCCTTTTAAACGGGCTGTTTCTGAGAGGGTGAAGGGACACCCTGATGAACAGCCTGTACCGCCTCATGAGTGCTAGAGTGAGGGAACTGAGCAGTGCCCCAGAATCCAGGGATCTTCAAGTGACAGCCGGACAAAGGGACAGAGTCTCCTAAGATTAGTTTTGTGCAGTTCCTGGCAGAAAGCAATAGCAGCTTGGAGAGTAGAGAAATGAGGCCCATTGCTGAGCTAAGAGCTGAACAATGAGCTAGAACAGCTCTACTGTTATTTGCAGGTAGAGAGAAAGTGTACCAAGCTCACTGAACAGCAGGAGCACAGAGGTTCAGCCCCTTTGCGGGTTATAAAATGCAGTGTGTCCGGAATATAATGAAGGAGGGAGCTGAGATGGGCAGGAAAGCAGCTGCTCTAGGGTTTCTGTGCTGGGCAGAACCTCTTAATTATCCACCAATTTCCCAGGAATTTCTGAAGGTCACTGACTCCATGTGACTGTGACTGACTAGGTGTGGTGAGGCACACACCTGGCTCCTCGTTGGCACACCATTTGTACTATCACCTGAATTTCGAAGCCCTTTTGAGGAGTGACTTAAAGATGTGGTATTCTGAGCACGTGATTTAAATCGCCCACCTGGTGGCAGTGTAGGACAAGACAGGGTATTTTCTTGCCTATCTGACTTGATACTGACATTTTCCGGAAATCTAGCGTCTGTAGTTCCACAACCTTCTGCAATTTATTAAATGTATTCATGGAATACATCCATGCATTTTTTATTCTGTAGGGGACATTTATAGAGATTATGAAAAACCACAACACTCACCCTTAACCTCCAAAACTGCCAGGAGTCTCTTGTATCACAGTAATAATCAGGATTTATTTTCTTGCCAAGGACAACACATTAAAAGAATCTGAACAGTGGACAAGATCTCAGAACCTCACATAAGACATTTAACATAAGACATTTAACAGTCAAGATCTTTTATTCAAAATAGAAACATTCCTCAAAATGCTAGTCCCGTTTCCTTAAAAGAATGTCTTGTTTCTTCCTAATAAGATGACAAACAACAGTTAAAAAAATCAGTTAGGGACTAGAAGCCGGCTCAGTTCTTGCCCTGTCACTGAGTCAGCCTAACTGCAAACTGAAGCCCCCCTGAGAGTCATGACTTCCAATACTCCTTCAGCTCTATTTTAAAAATTTAATGCCGCCTCCATCTTAAAGGTTGGTATCGGCTGTTACTGACAGTGAGATGAACTCACTTGGGAATCAGAGATACCAAGAACTTTTTGATGAAAACTGTAGACAGGTCAATTGTCACTGTGGAAGACCAGAGACAGCCAGGCAGACACGTGGCTTTTTTGGCAGAAGCATGATAAAAATTCATTTGGCGGCAAGTGATAGAAAAGCTCAAGGAAATTTGTCTCTGTCTGGGGAGCTGGTAGTGGGGAAGAATCATAATCACAAGGAAGGATCACAAACAAGAGTTCCGTCTCTGAGTACAAAGAAAAATATTCATAATTGCATCTTTCTACTAGTACTCCCAAGAGCACAGGTTACTGACATAGTGACCAGTTTCCTGTCATTGTGTCTGGGAGAGGCTTGGGCCAGACAGCACAGAGTTGGATGCAGATCCGGAGCAGATGGACGGAGGTGAGGACCAGACAAACACTGGCAGACCCGTGGGCTGTGCCGCTGATAACTTCTCTTGCTGTGGTACATTAACCTCCAAAACTGTTAGGAGTCTCCTTCGTATCACAGTAATAATCAAGATTCTTTCTCTTTCCAGGGACTGAATCTGAACGGGGAATAAGACACCACAAGTTCAAGTCAAACACTTAACGGGCAATGGGGGGAAGACTAAAGGGGTTAAAAAATAAGATTCCAAACAGCTAAGAGTCATCAAACCCAGATTTAATCTTTTACATTAATCTCAATTTTTTCAACTAACAGAAGGACAAAATATTTTTCATTAATATCCCTTGTCATGTCATATATAGAGAGATCTCGTTGGGAAAATGTTAATAAACATAAAAATGAATTTAATGAAATCTCCTTTTTGCTGGATTTCCCTTTGGCTTAGCTTTTTGTGTCGACATTGTGCAGGTAAACATGAAAACATTCATAGATGTGTTAAATACCATTATTAATTGCAGGTCTCTCTTCAATCTTTAGCTAGAAACTATGTTCAGCCTTTCCAGAAACTCAGTAGTTAATTTTATGTTTCATTTACTCCCTAAGACTTTTGCTATTATGATGATTATAATTATTATTAGCTGCAAAAATAACCAGGTACTTAAAAATGCAAAAGATGTTTCAGAAAGGAAGACAGGATAAAAATAGGATGTCTCAAAGGAACTGTGGGATACAGAATTTATCCCCTGCAGACTGAGATGTGTTGGTGAATTTGTTCCACTTTCACTAGCAGAGAAGAAAGAATGCTAGTTGTACAAATTCATCACCAGCATGATTTAAAACAGATGATAGTTTCAGTTTGGGCACTGGCTTTCACCTGTTCTGTGATGAGAGCTTTTTATACCTTACACAGAAGTTTTCAGAATGTTTCTCTAGCTCTGAAATGTGGCCATTTATTACAGTCATGTAGTGCTTTCTTCTAGGAAGATCAAACTGGTGTTCAGAGAACTATCACAGAGGGAATGCCAATCCTTCCCTGGCTTAAAGAGTTTGATGACTTAATAGGAGAGGAGACTCAGTGAATGCTGAAGGGACAGGAACAATGTGGAAGCACAGAAGGACAGAGTGACAAAAGAATCTTGTAAAAGATGTTAGAATGCCTTTTAGACTTGTCATGTCCTTTTAAAAGTTATATCTCTGTGTAGTGGTGCAGAGAACAATTGTGTGTAAAGTTATTGAGTCATGACATTGCAGACGAAAGCTCTTCCCTTTTGAAACAGCAATAGCAATGGGGATGAAAATTACATGGTGTATGTAAAGCAATGATTTTCAACACTGAGAAAAATAAGAAAAATGTGAGGAAATGGTTACTTTGGGACAAAACTTCAGCTCCATGCTAATATATCTTTGTGACAATAAGAACCAATCTGCCCCTCAAAAAAAGACTTAAAGCCATGTTGGTATAAAATAAGCTGAATTCATTGACATGGAGTTGGGAATTCTGTGGTCATTTTGCACTGGCTTCTTGTGTTAGCTTCAAAATTCACAAGTCACTTGCCAGGTGTGGTGGCTCATGCCTGTCATCCCAGCACTGGGGAGGCAGAGGCAGGAGGATTGCTGAATTCAAGACTTGCCTGAGCTACATAGTGAGCTCAGGCCCAGCCTGAACTACAAAGCGAGACCCTGTCTCAAACAAACAAACAAACAAACAAACATCCCCCAAATCACAAATCACTAGCTACATCTCCATGAACGCTTAAAATGTTGTGACATTTAAAATGTTGATAATGTGGGTGTTTCTGAAATTGTATTTGCTTAACAGCTGGTCCAGGAATTCAAACTGGGAAAGATACTTTTTTCTGTTTAAGTCCTTGGTTGTCCATTGATTCACACCTCTTCACCTCTCATCCCCTATGCAGCTTGTAGTCTTTAAATCATATATAAATGCATGATTAAATCATCTGATTAAACCAGCATTTTAAATGTAGCACTTTTTGTGAGACATAAACTCTAGATCCAAAATTCTCTTAAGAGAAAAGGTCAAGATGCCCATATGGCAAATGCTTTTTGAGCTAAGGAACAGCTGTCCCTCGTAGACCAGGCATGCCCTTTCTGGTTTGCCATGATCCAGATCAGTTACTGTTTTCTTACCAACACACTGAAGCAGGATGTCAGCTGCCTTATTTCAGTGGACTTGCTTTGACTTTTTCTAACTTGTGGGCTGCGCATGTGTGTTTCCTCCCTCAGTCACTACATGAGTTTTCACTCTCTTTTATATTAGAACATGCCTTAAGAGCAGAGAATAAATATCTCAAGGGCGATACCCTAAGCAAATAGATGTAGTTCACCTGAAAGAGCAAACACAAAGTATTTCATCTTTGCTCCTAGAAAGGAAGAAGAGAGAAGAAGGAAGGGAGAATGTTAGATATGCCGTAGAAAGAAAGGCTTCCCAGGGCTTAATAGGTCTGTGGGATTGCTCAGATAGCTGTGTTGGTTTTAGGATGAGCCAAGAAAAGCAAAGAATCTGCAACAGGTATTAAAACTTTGACTTCACTCTTCAGCTCAGGTAGGAGTAGAGTTGCTTAGAATGTAGTGTTTGAGGGAAACTGAGGCTGTATCCATACATGCCAGGGTGAAATCACCATCAGCTGTGAAAGCAGCCACGGTCACCACAAGGAAGGGTGGCACTTTGGATTTCTTGTCCTGGTGTAGAATGACCCACATCATGGGATAAATACATAGAACGTATATTTTTTCGTGACAAGTTCAGTTTTTAGAAATTCTTCCAGTCCCTGTCCTTGGGTTCTGCCTAGCTCTTCAGCTAAGATGTACTGGGCTGAGTTAACTCATGAAAATGTGCTACTATCTTGACATAAGGGACCTTCAGAAAATTTAGAAATTTGTATTGTTAGAGACAATACTGTGAGAAAGACAGACTCTGAATGAGGCTCTTTAGTTCAAATAGAAATTGGTCCAAGGTTCTCATTTTTGTAAAACGATCATTGTCATCATAAAATGGAGTGGTAATAATGATACTTGCTATGTGAAGTTATTTAGAATTAAATACAGGTTTGTGTGAGTGCATATGCATATACGTGTGCACAGCCTAACAACAGTGTACTATTCTCATTTTTGAGGTTTTACCTCCTCTAATTTCAGCTTTTCAGTAGAGAGCATGGTCTGCAGTCACTTTCTCTCTGCCATTGATTCCATTTCTACTCCTAAGTTATCAGAGTCTTCCTGATGTGAACATGGATTCTACATTAGCTTTTAACGTTAATCTTTAGAGGTGCTGATGATTCATTAGACATATCAAATAAATTGTTATCTTTTTTACAAGAGCAGGGATCTTGTGACTTCTCTTTTATTCAATGAGATTTTTACAACTTCAAACAATTAGCCATAAGAAAAGCAGAGTTAATGGAATAATAAATATAGTGACTAAAATCGACTTCCTATGAGAGAGGAAATTTACAACATGAAGCGAACAAACAGTTTTGACAAGCATTTAACAAATATAGTTTCTTACAACAGGAATTAATAGTGTCAAGAATTCAACTCAGTAGTCTTTAGATGGCATTATAGATTTTTGCCCTTTTTTGATTAGATGAATTAGAGAAAGACTTAATTTTCCATTGATACAGAAAGGAATATATTGAACATCATTGCTGTAGTAATTGATAGGTAACTATTTTGGAAACTATTAACCTAAAAAAAAACCTACTCATTTTAAAATAAACTGCAATGAAGCTAGGGTATTTAGGTAGCATTCAAGGCAAATAAATTTGTGCTTGTTTTCACATGAAATGCCTGTGTATGCTAAACACAGATATAACGTTTTAGTTATTCATCTTCCAGCAAAATGGTGAGACATAACTCTACTAAGATAATCTCACAATAAATATTAGTGATCGAGACTGTACTTATAAACACTTGGCACCTTATGTAGGTAGTGTTCTATAAATAATTTCTTAAACTTCTACAAAAAGTCCTGTCGTATTCAGAGACTATCACAATGCATCCCCATGTCCTCTTGTTATTATTCATCTCCATGTCTTGAAGTGAATCCCTACAGGTATCTGGAGAATGGTCTTGGGTTGTATTCCTTCAAAGCAGAGCCAGAAACAGAAATTTAATGTATGGGATTGATAAAGGATATGCCCTTTTGAAAGTACACGAAGAAGGAGGTAAAGTAAGACAGCAGAGGGGAGGACACCTGAGGGAGTGTCCCTGGTGAAATGGAGCCTTGGCTTGATAGGCAGGGAAGTGTATCTTGGCATAAACCACCCTGCTAAACTTTTCTTTTTGCACTTGAGACAAGATGACCAGATTTTTCTAACTTAGTTCACTTAGACATGGGATGGCAGTGAGGCGTGATCCCCATTTGGTGGCTGCTCTGGAACATTCTCTAGGGAGACAGTCACTCTGCTCTGTCACTGTCCTGCACCATGGGGTCATGAGTGCAGGACCGAGTGAAAGAGCAGCACTAAGATGGTGGAGCATTCTTTGCCGCATCCTGACTCCTTACCTGAGATTCAGATATCATCAAAGGCTTCAGAATATTAGCACCAGGGGTTATTTTAAGAAGTATTCAAGTCAACACTTGCTAAAACTGAATTTTTGGAAATAATTATACTAGGAAATGTTTTGATTATTCTTATATTTCGTAGAGCAATGTATCATAGCATCCTGTTGACATGGGAGGAAAGAAATTAAGGAAAAGAAGGTACTCAACTTGGAAGGCACATCTTCAAGTAGATGTGGGAGCACAAGTGTTGATTAAGAAATGCAGGAATAGAATAATTTGGATGAATAATTTTGCCTCTTGAATGCTTATGTATTTAAGGTTCTGCAAGTGGTCTTAAAGCCGCTGTATATGAAGTTTATGGATTTTCAGAGGTGGAGGAGATCCTAAGTGTAATGACATATTTTGAGTTTGCCAAAGCTGAAGTCTGAAGATCTATAACCCTCTTTACTTTGCAATCACTGTACCCGAATTAGACAGATCTTTGTATTGTACATATATTTTTATTCTCAGTTTCAATCATTTGTATTTTGCAAATATAAGTTACCATTTCAACAACAGAGCGAGAAAGTGAAGGCTTGCCGGGAAACATTTCTCTTCAGCTTGAGCTTATGCCAGGAATATCTTGGATCTAAGTTTTAAGTGAAGAAATACAGGTGACAGTTGGACTGATGCTGGTTTTAAATGAATTATAGCACATTGCTTTTGAGGATTCATTTTATTGGAAAGTTAGTTTTACATAGTAAATAATTTTTCATTTGTGCTTTATAATCTGTATCTTCAAAATCCTTTTATACAAGTGTATATATATATATATATGTATATACATTGAATTTTTCCTTTATAGAAAACCTCCTGAGATAGATATATTAAAATATTATCATATATATTTTAAAATGAGGGTATCTTTACAATCTAGTTGTAAGTAACTTGCAGTTCACACAGCAATAAAGTGCTAGAATTTTTGCTTTTCACATGATTGCCAATTAATCTATATGGTAAATAATATTCAGATCGCAAACTGTATTTCTCCTAACCTCTTTCATGCCTCACATATACTTCTCTTTCTATGCACCATTTATTTTTCTTCCCATATTTCTTTCAAAGTTATCTTTTTCAATACCCTGTCTGGTATTCTTTGATTCTTCCCTATTACCCACAAATGAAGTCCAAACTCCAATCACGATAGTCATAGTCCTCAAAACTAGTCTATAATTTCCCCATTCAAATTCATACACTTTCTTTTTTTGAGACAGGGTCTCGCTTTGTATTTCAGGCTGGCCCTGAGCTCACTATGTTGCCCAGGAAAGCCTCGAACTCAGCAATCCTCCTGTCTCTGCCTCCCGAGTGCTGGCATTACAGGCATGAGCCACCATGCCTGGCTCAAATTCATACACTTTTAATCTAATAAAATACTGAAGATGGTTATGGCTTCAGCCTTAATCTAAAATAATTTTAAAATATGAACATTCCCTTGACATACTTAAAGTTCATTTATTTCTTATACACAACCAACACGAACTACACATACTTGACCCAAAACCAATCAGGTTATTATCTTGCCAGAAAGAAAATAGTTTCATGCTCTAAAGAGGAGGCAAGAGGATTTTGTGCTGAACAACAAATAAGGTGAACTGGTAGAATCCAGTCAATAAAAAAAATATGGAAGGGCTCAAGAGGAATATTAGAAAATCCTTATTTAGCATTTCCATAGCCCTTATATACCACCTTGAATTATGAAGGCACTTTGCATATGCTGACATCATTTACTTACAACAATTCTCCTTTCATATTTTTAGAACGGTAGATGACTTACCTGAGGCCATGGGGTTATACAATCCATGAGCTGTCATTTGAACCTAAGTAGTCTACTTACACTGGAACACATAATATCTGAGACATCTGTGGTACAACTGAGTTCTTATTCCTATCAGATAAAGAGGTAGCCTCTGTCTTGTTTTTAAAATTTGTGAGGTTGTATGACTTATGATATATATCTTTTTCTTTGAGCACTTTAAATTTAATTATATTCTCATCTGTTCTATTCAAAGTAACTTTGGTGAAACTTGCTCTTATAGCTTGTATATAGATGTTCCCCCAAAGGCTCATGCATCCATAGGTGGGCATTTTTGGAGGTGGCTGGATCTATGGCATGAGTGTGGGCTAATGATGTAAAAATATGATTAAAGGTGTGATATCCAAATTAGTTCACTGATTGGTTTGTCATAGTACTGAGTGGGGGTTAACGGGAAGCCCCACCCTGAATATGAGTGGCACCTCCCAGAAAGATTGTAGCCTGGATGGCATAAAAGAGCAAGGGAGAGTTGTATCTGCTGCTTCACTGCTTGCTGCTTTCTGCCTGCCTTGCTGGACTATTTCACCTTTCAGCCATTCTCCTATGCAGTGCCACTTTACCTTAGAGCCAATCACTAGGACTGAAACTTCTACCCACTGTGAGCTGATATAAACCTTCCATCTTTATCTTTGAGTGTTAGGTATTTTGTCTCAGTAGTAGAAAGTTAACTAAGACACTTGCTGATTTCCATTAATGATATTTAATGTACAGTTAAATTGAAATACCAAGGCCATCTCCACCATTTATGTCTGTTGAAATGGTACAAATCTTTTATGTTCTGGTTGAATTCCTACTGCTTGAATGTAGCCTTTCTGAATTCTCTCTAATGTGATCATTTTTTCTTCCTATTTTTGTATATTTCTTATACTATGCAAAGCTTTGAGACAGTTTACTTTTGACATTTTCAGATCTACATCTATTTACAAAATACTCATTTGAACTCTATGAAATTGTCAGCAATGATTTTTGACTTATTACAATGAGGATTTTGAAGGAAAATAGCCTATATCTTAATGATTCTAAATATGTTAACAGTTCATTTTTATTATCTTAAGCTTTTTTTTTTTTTTTTTTTGAGACAGGGTCTCGCTTTGTAGTTCAGGCTAGCTCTAAGCTCACTATGTAGCCCAGGCAAGCCTTGAACTCAGCAATCCTCCTGTTTCTGCCTCCCGAGTGCTGGGATTACAGGTGTGAGCCACCATGCCCAGCTATCTTAAGCTTTTAATGTATTTTTTCATACTTTGACATAGTTTCCCTTAATATTTTCCTGGGATTAATAACATATTTAGAATAGATTCACCATATGTCCTTGGTTTTCTATTTCTGAAGTTGTTTATGTCTCATAAAGCAAAACCCTGGAATTATTCAGTGTGCCTGTCTATAGTTAACAATAATTGGTTAATTTATCTGAATAAAAAGTTGATGCTCGCTGGGCGTGGTGGCTCACGTCTGTAATCCCAGCACTTGGGAGGCAGAGACAGGAGGATTGCTGAGTTTGAGGCTTGCCTGGGCTACATAGTGAGCTCAGGGCCAGCCTGAACTGCAAAGTGAGACCCTGTCTCAAAAAAAAAAGTTGTTACTCATAAAAATCATATTCACAAGGAGTTTCTGAGTTATTGTTTTCCAGTTATACTCAAGTACATATGTCAGAATTTTCCAAGTTAAGCAAAGTGCTGTTTCTCAAGAAGTTTATAGAGTGGTAAGGAATCATATATGGGTGGAATCCTTTGGATATGCAGATAGATCTATATCATGTAGTTATGGAAGAGTTCACAAAGAAGATACTATTGAATTAAGACTTGAAGGGTGAGTAGGAATAAAGCATGAAGAAACATGAGGTATTCTAGGATACTATAGACAGAGTACATAAAGAGATGAAGAAAGTGTTAAAAATCACACAGGATCATAGAGGCAGGCCACAGGTGTGAGCGAGGTTAGAGATGGATGACAAGGGAAATCATTAAACGTTTGACATACAATATTGTTAGTAAAGATACCTGTGCTTTTTAATGTGTAAAAAGCCCCAGAAATTACAAAAGAACATAGAAAGTGCTGAGTTAAATGAAGTGAAATTCCCCACAGTGTTTCAGACCGAGAGGCCCCATAGGAGATGACTGCTCTAATCAGAACAAGCAATGAAGAACTTGCATAGAAGTGTTGCAAATTGAAATCAGCAGTGAGCGCCTCCAAGCAATATATCCCAGTTAAGCTTAGTTGTCATCTTGATTGCTTGGAAGGCAGAAGGCTGACCGATGGGGTGCGTGTTGGTTTTGCTTCGCTATGTCCATTTGATTGGCTTACGACCCACCTAGGGGAATCCCAAGCTACACTCCGGGCATGTCAAGGGAGGTCTTGGCCACATAACCTTGGGGTTTACATTAGGCCTTGGGCTCCTTTCTCTCAGGTGTTGTTACCACGCTCTGTGTCTCAGGTGCTCCGAAGTAAGGACAGTATTATAACTTTCCCCACCCTTACAATGTCTCTGTCAACTCATGTGAACTTGAGGTGAAATCTCTGAGACTATGAGCCAAATAAAATGTCTCCTTTAAGTGGTGGGTGCTGAATATTTTGTACAAATAATAACAAAGCTATTAATACACACTATGATAAAATGTACTTGATAATAAAGGCAGATCAGATGACAAATGAATCACATTGTTATGTATTCTGCAGTTAAGTTGCAAGTAATTTACTTGTTAGGAATAAACCTGTGGCTATAGCTAGGAAGTGCCTTATAGTGTATGTCCACAAACATATAGAAGGATAAAGAAAAATGGTATTTACACATAATGGAGTACTACACCATCATAAAAAAGATAAAGCCCTGTGTAGGAAAATGGAAATACCTTGACCTCATAATGTTAAGTGAAATAAACGCAACATACAAGTTGAAATACTTTGTAACTTCTATTATACGACAAACCCAAAATATAAAATATAATATGTAAAATAAATAATAAGAAAAAACAGAGAGAAACAAATTTATCATAACCAAGCATGGATACATATCTAAAAGAATACTTTGATTTGGTACAATTGTCTTACATGTTTATGGCTTATTAACCTAGTTTTTAATATGTATGTATTAAAATTAACTTTATATGGACTTATAAATTAATCTGATGCTGGCAAAAAGAGGGGATAAGGGGGAAATAAAAAAGAAGTGACATATGTTATGTACATATAACATTTCCCCACAGTGTTTATAAAAATTATAAACTGCAAAAAGATTAATACAAGTAAAAAAAGAATAAACATATGTTGAGCAAGCCCAACTCAATAACCCTGGAATACACCTCAAGTACTAGAAAAACCAGATCAAATCCAAAGTGAGTACAAGGACAGAAATCATAAAAATCAGAGCAGAAGTCAATGAAATTGAGGCTAAAAATATTTTCAAAATATAAAGAATCAATGAAATGAACAGATCCTTCAAAAGAATAAATAAAACAGACAAACCCTCTGCCAGTCTTACCAAAAAAAGTGGGAAATAACCAAATCAATACAATTAAAGATGAAAAAAGTGAAATCGAGAGAAATCGCTGATCAACAGTACTTATCAACAAGCACTTAAACCTGTATGACAATAAACTGGATAATTGAAAAGAAATAGATTCGTAGATACATATGAAGTGTTAAAATTAAACTAAGAAGATATAAAAAACCCTGACTAATCCGATACTAGACAATGAAATTGAACAGCAATAAAATACCTACCAATTTAGAAAAGTGTGAATTCTGATGATTCACTGCTGAGTGGTATAAGAATTTCAGGGAAAATCTAATGTCAGTACTTCTCAAAATCTTTAAAGAAATTAAAAGGGAAGGAGAACTCCTAAAGTAATTCCTGGAAGCTACCATTATTCTGATACCAAAACCAAAAAAGTCCCACCCCCCAAAAAAAAAGGAAATACAAATCAATCTCTTATAAACACAGATGAAAAAATCCACAATAAGATACTGGTAAAGAGAATGAAAAAAAAATCACCAGAAACTTATGCATTATGACCAACGAGGGTTAATTTTATGAAAGCAGGAATGGTTCAACATATGCAAATCAATAAATGTAACAAATCATATAAACAGAAGTGAATAAAACCAAATGATAGTCTTAATAGATGCAAAAAAAACTTTGATAAAAACAACATCTTTAAGAAAATAGGGATAGAAGACATTATCTGATGAAAGCCATTTATGATCAACTGCTGCAAAAATCATATTAAATGAGGAAAACTAAATTATTTTGCTCTAAGATTATGAATAAGATGACACCTACCATTACCTCTCTTGAAACATTAGACAGAGCAATTAGAGAAGAGAAACATCAATAAAAAAGAATTATGGCGATGCCATATACTAGTACAAATTCCCAATATTGAGTGTGATCATGATGTGTATATACAACATACCAATAAAGATAAAAATAAACTAAAAAAGAATAATGAATAGGAAAGAAAGTTAAATTATCATTATGTGCAGGAGACACGATGCTTTATATAAAAGACCCAAAACATTTCATTAAAGATGAGAATTATTAATTCAGCAGTGTAGTAGGGTACAAAATAAACACAAAAATCAAGTGTTGCTGTACATCAATGATGAACTTATTGAGAAACTAGGAAAACAATAACTTTCACAATAGCGCCAAGAAAAATTAAGTACTTAGAAATTAACGTAACCAAAAGGGAATGTGGTAGGGGAAAGTTATGAGGGGAAAGAATAAATATGATTTGAAAAGAAGAAAGCACATGTATATAGTGGGTGGGGGGGTGTGTGGGGAGGGATGTGATATGGGTAAAAATGAGAAATAACTCATATCATACAATGGAACAAAGTCCCCAATGTTGAGTGTGATGTAAGCTGTATGTAAAATGTACCAATAAAGAATTCAATAAAAAAGAAAAAGAAATTAACACAACAAAGGCAGTGAAAGACGTCTACAACGAAAATTACAATACTCTGAAAAGGTACATCAGCAAAGCATATCAAGTGGCACATCTGAAAATGGAAAAATATTCCCTCTTCTTGGATAAGGAGAGCCAGCAGTCTAATGACTATGCTTCCAAAACTGTTATACAGAGTTAACACAGTTCCAGTCAAGACAACAATAGCACTCCTCACAGAACTAGAGAAAAAAAAAATCTTAAATTCGTACAGCACCAGGAAAGTCCAGAATAGCAGGAATAATCCTGGGTAAGAAGACCAAAGCATGAGGCATCACAATCTCAGCTTTCAAGTTACATTACAAAGTCACAGTGACAAAAAAGAATCATATTGCCAAAAAAATCAGACATGTAGATCACTGGAACAGAATAGAGGATGCCAAACAATCCAAGTCACATGCAGCTATTTAATCTTTGACCAAGAGGCCAAAAACATATCTGAAATAAAGAGAATCTCCTTAAGAAATGGTTCCAGGAAAATTTGCTATGAACATGTGGAAGATTGAACATAGATCTACATATCTCACCACTTACCAAACTAGAATGGGGAAATTTTTTGTTAGCTCTTTTTCAGAGGATTTACATTAGAATATATGAATAATTAAAAAAATAGATTCCCCCAAATAAAAGACCTAATCCAAAAATGGGTATACAAGATTTATAGAAACTTCTGAAAAGAGGTTTCATGAAAAAAAAATTAACATCACTGGCCAGGGAAGAAATGCAAATTAAAACAACATTGAGATTGTGTCTTATTCCAGAAAGATCATTTTGAAATTAAATAGTGCTGAGACAATGGAGACTTTCTACCTCATTGGGAATATAAAGTAGGATACCACAGTATGGTAATTCCCCAGAACAATGAAACTAAAAATTTTATTTGACCCAGGTATGTCCCTTGTGTGGATCTTCCCGGAAGAGTTCAAGACACTGTATTCCAGTGATACATCCATGTCGCTGTTTGCAGTCACACAATTCATGATAGGAAAGGGTGGGGGGTGGCTTATATGCCCACTGGCAGATGAATGCATACAGAAAAGGTGCTACTTGTATACAGTGGACTCCTCCTCTGCCATGAGATGGATGAACGTAAGTTATTAATAGGAAAATGTATCTTTATACCATGTTAACGAAATACATCACACACACAGCTCTTATAGGAGAAACCCCAAATATAGATAAAGAACAAAACAAAAGATAGATAACACGCAGGAGAGAATGGAAATAGGATCAGGAGTTGGAGGGATGGTGAGACAGAAGGGAAGAAAGAGGGGGAAGAAAGCACTGAGGTGAGTTATGCGCACGTACCCCCAGGAGTGCTGCAAACATCTCCTAGTCAAACTAAAAACTGAAAAAGCATCTCACTATATCAAAGCACAACCGAAATAGGGAATAATCACCCTAAATCATGTTTGTAGGAGTACTGTGTGCATGTCTATTTTTTTTTACTCTTCTGAGATATTCAATGCTAAAGAAAATAGAGAATAAATCTGTATTATTATGAGTTCAACTTAATTACAAAAGGTGCAGCACAGTCTTTTGTGAATTGAATACTTTTTATTCAAAATATGCAGAATAAATTGGTGCTTCCCTGGAGGTCTCCTCTGAAAGTAGGTTCATATAAATTAAACATATCCTGTTGATGAGCAAAACACACTTCTAATTAAAACATGTGATAATGTTAATTAAACAGAAGATAGCCATCAAATGATATTGGCAGACATCTTTATGTTCACTTATTTTTATGGTGTGATGTTGTTAATGTTCCCTTTCAAATGAAAGATTAAATAGCATGTTGCATTTTAAACAAATGTTCCTGGTCAGCTGTTACTTGTCACAGAAGATGAAAAAGAACAGAGTGAGAATAAACAGAATGTTTGTTCTGTCAGCTTCATATTTTGCCCTTCATATCAGAATCATGTGACATCAGAAGATCTAATGGGACATACTTTTTGAATTAAATAGATATGCCCAAAGAATTAAAAATAAGTTTTGTAAGCTTTTATTAGATGTCAAAGGATAAAGGATCAAATCACAAATATTACATAAATACATAGCAGGTTTAGTAAGAATAGATTTGTGAGTTAGAAGAAAAATTTCAATAGCACACAGGTATGAAGGCAATGCGAATGACAAATATAAGTGAATGCAAAACTGGTTCAAATACATTGGAAAATAATGACAGACCCCTGCATTTGATTCATTTGCATTACTAGTAGTTTTTAAAATTTTGCTACAGAATAGTTTGAAAACAATAAAAGACACCCTTTCCATCTTCTTTCTTCAAAAATTTTTCACAAAATTGTCACTGACACTGGAAAAGACGACAGTAACTAACACCCTGAAGCCCACAGTCTCCACCCTTCTTTTCTAGGAAGGAAAGCACCACGGCTTTTTCATCGCCATTTTCTTGCTAAGAGGATTATTTCGCAAAGCCATAGTCAGGTACGAACTGGAAAATCAACACTTATCACCGTGTTCACTTTGTCACAAACTGTACGTGAGTGCGGTGTGGCAGGTGCTGTGTAACTGCTGGGTAGCGCTGTGGTGGTGGTGAGGAAGTACTTTGCTTCCGATTCTGAGCAGGGAATATTCTGTAGCCCTCTGCTGTTAGGAGAATGACAACATGGGGGAGTTCATTTATTCACATACTTTGCAAAGAAGGAAGAAAACAGTGTAGGTTAGGGTTGTAAATGGAGTAAGTGTTGTATCTATAATTTTAAAGGCAAAGATAATGTGAAATAGGGACGTTCCACTTTTTGCAGTAGAGAGCTGTGTGCTTTCAAATGTACACAAGACGTTTTGATGAAATCTCTGAGGCCGTTCTTTCTCCTCGATTTCTCGGAGTTTGTAAGCTATTGCGGTACCTGTGCTTATGCATTGATGGAGAGCATAACGGATTTGAAATAAAATGTGAAGTTCAAATAAATAGTAACTGAACACAGATCCAGGGACCCTATGGAAAAGAATGGGGGGAAAATCCTCTATTACATTTATGAACAGATGCGTCTATTCTGTAATGCTAAGAAAGAGCACTTACCTTCAACATTTTTTTCTGAAAGTTCATATGAACTATCTATTCATTAACGATGGGGAAAATGAAAAGTGAAGCCCTGGCAATCTTGGTGATTATGTTAGTGATAGCTTCTAATTCGTAATGTGATCACATAGCTATGATGTCATCGTGCAAATCTTACTTTAGGGGTGTGCAGGGCATGGGAAGAAGCACGTGTCAGTCTCCCTCACTGGGCAGCGGGGACGAGGAGCTTGTGCAGCGGGGTGGGGGGCGACGCTTAACAGATGCAGCACTGCGGTCAGCGAAGAGGAACAATTGTAAGGTGCAGAAGGGTCACTACAGTGAGCAAGAGTTAATTGTGTATTTCAGTATAGAAGAGAAGATTTAGAAAGTTCGCCACATGAAGGAACAATACATACCTGGGGTGGTAGATACACTAATTATCTCTGAGCATTATACTTTGAACGTATTTTAAAATATCACACCAAGTGCCATGAATATGTATATCCATCAATTAAAATAAAAACCTTTTAAAAAACTTGACATGCTAGAGAGCACGACGGTAGGAGAGCTTGGCTAAAGGGTGAACAGTGAGATCAAGGACAGAGGCAAATATTCTAGTTAGACCAACTAATGATGAAAATCAGGGGAAATGTGGTGATTTCCAACACTGGCACCTCAGGTGTTTTGCTCACCTTCGTGAAGGTCTAGAAAGGGTTTGTTTGCCGATGTTATGGGACAGAGGTCCAGCTAGTTAGCAATTGTGGCAAGAACGTTAGCTCCTGTGGCGGAGACCATGCCCCCAGGGTTGTGCCATGTCCGGGCCACCTCTTTCTGCTACTGTGGCGGGACTTTCTCAAAGAGGACGAAAGCAACTGGGTTAGAGTTTCACGCTAGGCAAGGCACCGAGGGAGTCCGCGTCACGGAAGCACGGGGCACAGACTTACCTAAAGCCGGGCGCTGGAGCTGATGACCGTGAGTCACTAGGCCCATGTTCTCACAACTTTTGAAAGGTTGGATGATTGAGTGTAAGGAAACAATTTTAATAAAATGTCAGAAAAATTAGTTCAGTAATTGCATTAAATTAACAATACAAAATGATATGGCTTATTGTATTTTTAGAGTGATTGTGTTTATGGTATTTTGCTTGAGTTTCAAAACTACTACTTCTCTCATGTTTCATAAATATGGAAATAAAGTATGCAAGAGCGCTGACAAACCTGTTCATAGCTTTTTTTTTTTTTTAAATCTTGTCACGGCCAATAGTGAGTTAACATTTCAAAAGGAACTTAATTCATGATTCAGATAAGTTCAGTATGATTTTTAAATATTAATAAACTTAGAAAGATTTCATTAGAGGAAGAGATCTAGTATCCAAAGATGTTTCTCAGAGTAGTAACAAACTGGGGGCCCTTCTATAGTCCTGGGCTCTGGCCCAGACTTCACAACAACACACAAGGCTGCTATTTTTGCTTAGAAGAAATTTAAGGAATGGCTCGCATCCACCCCTCTATGCTCTCGTTCATCTGTTCAGTAATATTTCTGAGTACTTGCTTCTTTAAGTTTTTATCTAGGTTATTAGAAATGCAACAAACTGCACGTAAGCAAAAAAGGTGGCATCACCTTGCAAACTCCGCTCTAGCAGGACAGCTAGACAATTAGCAAAACAAACAAAAATATAGGCATCATACCGTGTTACGTTGTGGTGAAAAAAACATCACAGGTAAGAAGGGAGTCTGTGATACTCTTTTGATAAAGAAAATGTCTATGGACATCCTCAATGAGTGATCGCGATCAGAATAAGAAGTGAGAGAATGCAAGAGAGTGAACTTTGAAATTCTGTAGGAAGTTATTCCAGATGTTCTGAAATAGTAAACGCAAAATTTTGAGTTAGAATGATTCTAGTGTATTTGGGGGCTTGAGAGACCATTGAATTTTTAATATGACTCATCATTAATTTTATTTGATTGTAACATTTGCTTGTTTAAATATCAAAAAGTTAAACTTGAAAATATTGGATTCTAATGAAGACAGCTAGAATGCGTGATGTGAGAAAGTTCTTTCCAATTTAGAAACCATCGCTTGCAGTGTTGGGTTTTCCCCTCAGCGGGGAAGGGAACTGGGAGGATGATCATGAACAGAGAATGGTCCTACCAGCTGATGGCTGACAGGAAAGTTTACCAGAATCACACAGGCTTATCTAGTGTGCATGCAGATGTGGGGGTCATAATAACTGGCCTTGGGAAGAGAAGAGGAAAGGTTCCCTGAGTACAAGTGAACATCCTAAGCAGAATGCGAAGAACATTCTGTAAAGCCCTACAGAACGGGAGGACAAGTTAGCAGAATGTGTAGAGGAGTGTCCTACAATCAGCAGGAAGGAACATAGAAGACATCATACCCCACATATCTCCAAGAGCCGGTTTTGGTTGGGGACACGGCATTCCTGGGGTGAGTCATGCAGCAGCCATGAGTTCTCGAGCAACCCTAACATTGCAGCCCAGAAGCCTGGAAGGTCCAAGGTCAGGCTGCTGGCAGATTTGCTCTGTGGTAAGAGCCCATTTCCTCACGCACAGATGATGACATGCCATTATATCCTCAGCGGTGACAGGAGAGGGGCCTCTCTCTGGTTTTGTGTTATAAGGGCGCTAATCTCATTAATGAGTCTTGCCTTTGTGCCTGAGTCAGCCCCCAGGGCTCCCAACTCCTGACACCATCGTGTTGAGGATTAGCATTTTAACCTATGAATCTTATGGAACTGAGTTTCCAAATCCAGGCCAGACTTTTCTCCAAGTGTGTTGGTGTACTGGCTGATTTCAGCTAACAATACCATAGTATCTCATTAAGCAACCTACCCACAGGACAGCCATTCACTGTGATCTGTCTAGGATTCCTGTACCACTAGTCATGAAGAGACTGCTAAGTCTATGACTTGAGTGGCTTAGATATGGCCATAATTCTTTGAAGTCTGATGTATCAAATCTTAAAGAGGTAAAATTCATCATTGGCTCAGGCCTTTGTAATGAAAGATAATGATTAGGTCAAGAGGGTTCCCTGTGAGTAAATAGAATACACCATCACTTATTTACAGACCTAAATCATTCAATTTTGTCATGCAAAACCATACATTAAGTTTGATAGGATGTGAAATCAAGTAGAAGAAAAGTTTCACAGTTTTCCATAACAAGCAGTTCCCACATCCTGTTAAAATCTCTGCTCTTTCCTTAACCCTTTGATCTTTATTCTTTTCATAGGTTTTGAATCTCCACAAGGTGTGAGTTTGGAAGTCTTGGTTATGCTGATGTTCATGAAGTGTTTAAACATTAAAAAAAGAGCCATTTTTTGAATTATTGAGTAGCAGAATAAAATGTAGAATAATGCTCTCCAACAGAGAGTCTGACTTCTCAGTGAGTGTAAGGGTGAAACCCGTTAGCCTGTGAAAGTGGCTAACTGCTCAATGGTTCTTTGATCAGCATGCAATCCAATCAGGGTAGACAGTCCATTACAGATGACACTTCATTCTGTCTAACATGAGAACAAATACACTTACTGTGTCCCCAGTGTGTCTTCTATTTCTTTCTTTCTTTAGATGATAAATATCTATAAGCATATATTTTACTTTAGGTATGCTGTTTTAAAGATTAAGGGTATAGAAATAAAACAAGCAGAGGAAAAAAAATACCTGGTTTCATGAAACTTCCATATGTGGGGGAGAAAAATGACATTATATCAATACTTTTAAAAATAGGCATTAGTTTTCAAATAAATTCCTTTGGTTCAGGTTACTGTTCTTTGTATTCTTTTCTACGGTGTTTCACACCTTGGATGAGGCTGGATGGATAAACATATCAAAGCCTTTTCATGGCTGTCTCTTTTGTAGTTGCTCTGAAGAAAATTTTTCTTACAACAGAGCAGAAGGCAATTGATAACGTTTTTTCTTATCTGGGATTTTACACTCCATTTCTTAAAAACTCTGTAACCTTGTCGGTGTTGGTAAAACACACATGCACACTTCTGTGTTCCTAGCCTTTCTCAGATGATTTCTTTGATTGATTTTGACTGGTGTAATATTGCTAAAGAGGCCTACTGCTATCTAATATATTTAAAATATCCTTTTAAAACTGAAAGAATAACTTTCAAGTCATTGTGAAAACTTCAAATGATAGAAATTATCGTACCCATTTCTCTTGCTGATTTCTCTCCTAAAAACTTTGGTGTCTACTTTTCTCTCTGTAATCATCCTCTGAATAGGCTTTCTTTTTTTTTCAAAATCAAATATTACAAATTCGGTTTTAATTTTTATAAACTGGTTCACTTCAACAGAAGGAACAAAAGTGCTGGTTATTTATTAAAAATATATTCGTTTGTATATCCACATTAACATCTTTCTCTTCCATCATAAAATTAAAATCAGAAACATGTAATTCTCAAGAACAAAGGTTTTAGGTTTCCTATTTCTCTATTAATACTTCTAAGGAAAATTTATTCTTAAATATATAGAACTCTTTTTTTAAATTGAATTCTTTATTGGTATAATTTATATACATCTCAAAATCACATATAACATTGGGAAATTTGTACCAATATATGCCACAAGTTAATTCTCATTTTTTACCCATATCTCTACCCACTCCCCCCTCCTGCCCCCATGATACATGCTCTTTTATTTTCTTTCTGTATCGTATTTATTCCTTCCCCTCATCACATTCCCACACCAAGTTTCCTATAGAAATATTCCACTCTATAAAAGCTGTCCTACTTTCTAGAGTTCATTTGCATCTACAGGTGTTCATGCCAAAGAGAAGATCCGGGAATTGTCTATCTGTGATCTATTGATTTCACTTATCCCTTGTTCCTGGGTCGGGAGAACCAACATCGTCAAAATGGCTATACTCCCACAACTACTATATAGATTCAATGCAATTCCAATTGAAATTCCAATGGTATACTTCACAGAGTTAGAGAAAATAATACAAAAATTCATCTGGAACCACAAGAAACCTAGAATAGCAAAAGCAATTCTAAGCAACCACGACATGGCAGGGGGTATTACAATTCCCAATTTAAAACTCTACTATAAAGCCGCCGTGATAAAAACTGCATGGCACTGGCAAAGTAACAGACCTGAGGACCAGTGGAATAGATTAGAAGACCCAGAAACAACTCCAGATACACTAAGCCACCTTATCTTTGACAAAGGAGCCAAACATCCCCAATGGAAGAAAGACAGCCTCTTTAACAAATGTTGCTGGAAAAACTGGGCTTTAGCCTGCCAAAAGCTAAAGCTAGACCTATCTCTTTCACC